>JABUQX010028338.1:22500-25000 GCA_015478945.1 Trachelipus rathkii | reverse complement strand
TAAAACTTTATGTACCATTGCAGTCGTTACGCATAGCCATCCTTGGTCTTGTCTCCTGACAGACCGAAATTTTTTACAGTCAAGTGATCATGAAAAGAGGCTTTCACATGTGAGGTATAATTAAAAAATTTTAAAATTAAGTTTTTAATAATAATATATATATATATATATATATATATATATATATATATATATATATATATATATATATATATATATATATATATATATATATATATTTTTTTTTTTTTTATATATTTATATTATAATATATATATATATATATAATATATATATATATACATATATTATTATTATATATATATATATTAAATATATATATATATATATATATATATATTATATATATATATATATATAATATATATATAATTATATATATATATATATATATATATATATTATATATATATATATATATATATATATATACGAGCTATTCTTTCCAGTTTTATAATTATTGTATCAAATTTAAAACTTAATTTTGAATTATTTTTTTAATTAAAAATTTTGCTTGTTCAATGTATGAATTTCGGGTAAAGAACTGAATGTATTAATATTTGAAAACGAGAAACATCTGGAAGATGCCAAGAGCCAACATCTACAGTTTACATCTGGCCGAGTTTGTTTTCGATTTTTTTTCTGTGCAGGCACAAGCACAAATTTCTCTTTTAATTGTTGTATTACGGTTCCTAATCCTACATTTACAATTTATAAAAGACATCGGCATAGTGGGGCTCAGTATGAAGCTTTCGCAAAAGAAAAAAGAAAAAAGCAAGAAAAACTGCTTAAAAAAATTCCGAGTTTAAACGTTATTAAAATCGTCTGAAAAATCAAGTGAACATTCAAGTGAATAAGGGTTAGATCGTTCAACTAAATAAAAGCTTTCAAAGTGCAGACGACTAATGATTTTCCTTAATCGACCTTCTGAGACTTTGGAATTCCCTGATTTTGATTTAGAATCATCAGTGACAGGCAGACAGTTAATGATCAAACTGAGAGAAATGCAATTTTTTTATGGCCCTCCTGACATTGATTTACAGAAGTGGCAAATGATATATGCCAAGATATATCACAAGTGGAACAGTTTTCATTTTGCCTCAGATATATCGCAACAGCAAAGTCTTTCGTTATAACAGAGAACTTTCTTTGATTTGTGCCTGTTTATGACGTCACTGGTCAAGGTAAAATGCTACAGGGAGAACTCTGAAGCTCGACGACCTACCAGCTAACTAAGGAAACGGATGAGCCTTTCCAAGAGGTTAATTCAGAGGTCCAAACTATTTAAAGAAACCTTCCAGACAATGACATTACTGGCAAGCATTCTTAAATTATGCATCTCTGATGCATTTAAATTTTCAATGAAGAAATGCGATGGTGAATATTCAAAGACATGTCATTTTTTTCGAGCCAGTAAAAAGCAAACCTCCGTTTTAGACCAAAAAATTAAAAAAATTGAAACAAGATTAGGAGAATACGAGAATGAAAATGTTCTTTGAAACAAAATGTTTTGATGGCATGAAGCTGGGATACTTTTAAGCAAATGCTTATGCCAATAGTAGTAGTTTTGAAGCATGTCAGTCAATTGGCAGGCGAACATTCAAAAAGAGCATTATTAATTTTAAATGACATAGGAAGGCCATCATTCATTCCAGCTCTGGTTGTAACTTCAATTTGTTTTGGGAGTGACCTAACATCTTATCAAAATACCTTTCAAACTAGAAACTTCGGAATGATTTAGCGCAATGAGCAAGGTAACATGCTACTAAGAAAATATCAATCATTAAGAGGAAATGCTGATTCTGAGTTGCACTAAATTTTGAAACTTTGCTGAAACTGACAGCACATAAAAATATAGAAATAATAGGACCAAGAACAGCTGGACTTTAAAGGCATCGATCTAATTCATCTTCTACAGACCCGGAAACGAACTATCGACCAAACGTACCATCGACTAATAGTTTTTATACCATGTTTAGACGATATGATTTCTTTCCTATGAAAGTGTTTTTTAGTTCACCAGGACACGCGGTCAATTCATCTCGTAATCTTATTCCAGTCAACTGTAGCGTTTCATTTGACAAAGTTCAATTAGCATTCGAATTCAACACAGACGACATGATTGGTTCTTACAATGAAATCTTCCTGGGAAATTGGGAATTATGGAGACAAAAGTTCAAAGGATCTCAAGACAACCCCATAAGTGCCCTCGCCGAATTAGACAAATACTCAGAAAACTTGTCACAAATATAAACATATTATTAAAAATACTTGCTGTATACTTCCTGTTTCTACATCTTCAGTTGAAAGAAGGTTTTTTGAACTGAAACTCAGTTAAAACGTATTTGAGGAACACAACAAGTGAAAATAGTCTGAATGGACTTTATTCATAGTCATTAAGTCAGCAATCATTTTGCTGGATCTAGGAATGTATGACGTTTGCAGCTTGTTCTGTAAAATCTAGTTATAATTTAAAACT
>JABUQX010028338.1:5000-12500 GCA_015478945.1 Trachelipus rathkii | reverse complement strand
CCGCGCGCCGCGTGCGCCCGCAGGCGCAAAATTCCCCGCCCGCCGCGTGCGGCCGCAGGCGCAATATTTCCGCAGAACCGCCGCCGCGTGCGCCCGCAGGCTCAAAATATTTTCGCGTAACCGCCGCCGCGTGCGATCCGCAGACGCCCATACCAAAACCCGCGTACCCCCGCCCGGTGCGTCCGCGACGCAAAAATTCCCGCGCGAACGAAAAATATATATCAATGTAAACTAATTCAAAAATTTCTTTCAACAATATACTATAGTCATTCCATTTTTTACTCAATTGTACGAAATTTTATTAAAAACATATACTTTACATACCATAAAGCAGTAAATCAGTAAACTCAATAGAGGTGTCATTACCTAACACCCTAGGGGATTAGTATGCTTTTGGTTTACTGCTTTACTGCTTTAGCTTTACTGCTTTTACTGCTTTAACTCATGTTTTACTGCTTTAACTCACATGTTTTTACTTCTTTACTGCTTTAACTTTCTGCTTAACTGCTTTAACTTTCTGCTATACTGCTTTAACTTTTCTGCTTTACTGCTTGAACTCATGTTTTACTGCCTTTAACTCACATGTTTTACTGCTTTAACTCATATATTATTAACATTACATACCTTAAAGCAGTAAAGCAGTTAAAACAATAATGTTACCTAACGATTAGTAGCTTTTGTTTTACTCTTACTCTTTAACTTTCGCTTACTGCTTAACTTTCTGCTTTTACTGTTTTAACTTTCTGCTTTACTGCTTAAACTTTCTGCTTTACCTTAACTTTCTGCTTTACTGTTTAAACTCATATATTTATTAAGCATTATTTTTCTTTTATATTTTTTATTTTTTTTTTATTTACTTTATAATTTATTATTTCTATTTTATTTTTATTCTTACATTACAAAATCTTAAAATAAAAAAGTAAAAACACACAGAGTCTTCGTTATAAAAACATTTTTTATTTAATAAAAATTGTGTTTTACGAAATTTATTTAAAAACTATATTTTACCTTTACAACTTTAATTAAACTCATTATTCATTATCTACTTGACGAGTATGGATGTGGAAAAATTTACGTTCCGAAGTCCGGCTACATGTCTTGTAGCTGGGCCGACAGGATGTGGTAAAACCTTTTCTATTATTAAATATTTTAAAGGAAAGGGAGATTTTTGAACAAACCCCTGTAAAAATAATATGGTGTTATATTGTTTATCAGGAAAAATTTAAAAGAATATAAAGATGGGGATTCAATTTACGATGTAGAAGGCATATACGATGATTTAGATTCGCTGACAATATATACATGGACACAAAATTATTGTATTAGATGATTTAATGCACAAATTGAATTTGGAAATAGCAAAAGCGTTCACAGTTTATTCTCACCATCTAAATATCTCTGTGTTTTTCATAACGCAGAATATTTTTCATCAAAGCAAGCATATGCGAAGTGTTTCTTTAAACACCCAGTATTTACTGTTGTTTGGACAGAGAAGAGACATGAGTCAAATTAATGTATTGGCAACTCAAATGTTTCCTCTTCAAAGGAAAGAGTTCTTAAAGGTATATAAAGAGGTTACTTCGACCCCCCACGTATTTGATGTGTGAACTTCACCCCAAAAAACACGCACAGAGTGTTGCTCCTACCAACATTGCTTCCCTATGAGATTAGAAACTGTAATAATACCTGAATAATGATCGGCTCTAAGTTGCAAAGTATTTACCTCTTATAAAAAAAATTTAAAAGTTGAAACATCTGAAAAAACGTAAACAAATTAGTGAGGATGAGAAATTAATCCAGTGTGTATGTGAAGTCTGTTTAAATTTTATAAAAATGTTCTTTTAAACAAACCTCAGAAGGTAAAGCTTCGTCATATAAACATCATTAAAAAACTCTACCTCAAACATAAAAAATCTGAAAAATAAAAAAGAAGTTACTACAGAGAGGAGGAGGATTCCTGCCATGTACTCTTCTCCGTTAATAGCTCCATTATAACTTAAGCTGGGTCCCCGTAATGGAAGAAGGTTGCTGTACTTCCATATAATGAGTATGAAAAAATGATGAAATATAATAATACAGCATCTGTACAGAAATTCAGTTCCTCAGATTCATCATTCACAACTCAATATGGCCAGTTATTCCCGCACCTTGGCAAAATCCGCAACACATTTCATCATTCACTAACCGATATCGCCCCATATACGCAGAATTACAGCCCAATGCATTGAGATTACAACCTTCTTTCACATCAGACAACAACAGTTGCAGCACAGAATCCCTTATATTGTGAACGACTCATTATCTTTTCAGCAGCCTCTACCTCCAGAGCTATATATGATCCTACAGTTGAACAGATAACCAAATATGAGAAAGAAGTGTACAGAATATTAAATTCAGACATTAACATCCATGAGAAACGCATTTTATACCAAGATGCCATACAAAAAATTGATAGATCTTAAAGACTTGCACCTACATCCGACCTTACGTACACCGGTAACCGATGATGTAGATGTTTCTAATGAAGTAAAACTTGAAGTGAAAAATGAAGATAAATTTAAAAATATCCTAGAGGAGAGCTTACCTATTAGAGTGCGTAAATCAGGAATAGCTTTATATAATATTTTAAAAGACCAATTAACTTTGAATGAAGCTGGGCAGATCGTAATTGATGATGAAATAGTTAAAGGATCAAATATTGTGGATTTGATAGCTGATCTCTCCCGTAACTGGAAGAAAGGACCTGTAAAAGGATGGAATGATATCAAACAAGAACTTCAGACTATTAATTTTCCCAGAAGTTTAATCTTAAATACAAGCCGATTAGCAGACTTAGATAATATCCCCGTTACGCCAAGACCTGATTCAAGTCCATCAGGCACTTCTTACGCATCAGATAAATTTAAACGTGTTACCCGAGGCCGACTAAGAAAAACACCTTATAATAGAGCTGGATTAAATCGTAATTATGTATTATCATATATATTTAGTTGTAATGTTTGTGTATAAATAAATGTTATTTAAAATCTTTTTCTTTATCCCTTGTGACCTAATATCACATTTTTGTGACAAAATATATATATCATATATATATATATATAATATATATAATATAATATATATATATATATATATATATATTATATATATATTATTATATATATAATATATATATATAATATAGTATAATATATATACTATAAGCGTTACACGGCGTTCAGTATACAACAGGAGGCAGAAGGAGTAGTGATAAGTATTACTTCAATCTGAGGGAGCCAAATAGTTTTGGGGGTTTCACTAGGTTTGCTTTAAGGTATCCTGATATTGAGAAAAAAAGAGTTAAAAAGCATATTTAAGGGTGAAAGAGGCATTACTCACATAAACTGTAACGAAAAAAATTCCTTACACGAAAACCATATCTCCCAAGCTCAGATAGCCATATGGTAGTTAGATTTATCGGAAATGATTAAATACAGCTCTTATAATGAAGGCTTTCAATATATACTTTTTACAATTGACGTATACTCTAGATACTTGTGGCTGAAGCCGATAAAAGATAAAAGATCAGCTACAGTAGCCGATGCTGTACTTGAAATTATAGAGGACGAGCGGAGAACAACCTAAATCATTTTGACAGATCAGAAATGAATCAAGGGTGCGAGAGAGTGTCAGGAGCTGCTCTGGGAGTTATGGTATAAGCTATACATACATTTCCAAACAAACGCAATAGTTAAAGAGACAGCGTTACTATAAAGAAAACGCATGCCATAGGTATTTTTACTAAGAATGAAACACCTATAAAAATATATTGCATATACTGGACGATCTGGCTATTCCTTATAACAGGTCTTACCATAGAACTATAAAGTCTCTCCTTAGAAATGTCAAAAACTAGAGGCAGTAGAACCCAAACTACATGAAAAAGAAAAACAACAATAAAAAGATAATTCAGAATTAAGGTAAAACATTATGTAAGAGTTTCTCGAACAGAAGAAAGGTTTAGAAAAGGATATGAATCCGGTTGGACTACGGAAGTTTTTAAAGTGCACAATATGCCGACCATTCAGTCGTGATAGTTTAAAGTTATATTATCTGGAGGATTTATGTGGTTTGGAAAAAATACAAGGCGGATTTTATTAAACAGGAAATCAAATATCCCAGCTTTTTTCTTCTCGGCACTGAGACTTGGAAAAATTGAAAAAATATAGCTACGAGAGGAAAAGCTGGAAAAATAAAACAACTATCTTCTCGTTGAAATGGAAGGGGTACCCTGCTAAGTTTAGAACTAAATATAAAAAGCAAGTAAGGGTTAAGAATTACTTAATCAGTTGTCATTACAATCATGGAGAGTGTAGACCACTTCTATTTATACCATCTTCAGCGTCTCTGGAATTACATCCTGATAATAAACTTTCGGATTTTACAACTGTGTAATGAATCCTATACAACTTGAAAGAGATGCATACGAAGTAGGATTATGTGAAATTATATTAAATACGGACATAGAAAATTTACCTCACAATCTATTCTGGATGGTTGTGTACAGAAGTGTAGAATGTGTTGAAACTATATTACAAGTGAAAGATACTCGTGATCTGCCTAGGTCCAGGATTGGCCAAAAAAGAATACTTCTTTGAAGAATTTTCTTTGCGGAAGTCACATTTTAAATCGGTGCCTGCTATTTTCAGTCATTTAAACGTTCTCTTTGATATGAGTATTATGTGTAAGGATTTAGTATACAAAACTGAAATGCGAACCTATGAAGATAAAGTAATAATATCTTTAAGATCAAAAGTAAGTGTAAACCTGCGAGACCGTGACACGTTTTTTCTCAGACGTTCACCATGGCAACGTAAACATATTCGTAACGTGATGCTGAGTTGGAATACTTATGATTCCCTACTATGTTGAAGAGAGTTATACGTATTGTGAGAGAATAAAACCCTTGACTTGCTATGAACCAAAAAGACGACAGCAGACCGTGTACTATATACATGTAACCCCAATCCGATATGCTCAATCAATCCAGTATGGCCTTAGTATATAACCAAATATAAATTGATCATCAATATGATAGTAATACTAAAGCTCCTTTATAAAGAGTAGTATATTTTCCCAAAGAGGTAAAGTTATAACATTCCTATGATTAATTATCTACCTCTGAATAGATCAAATTTTTTTGACTCTGTACGCTTGCATATAAAAGATTAGAAGGAAATCCCTTCCCCTTTACATACGGCTCATTGTTATGCAAAATTCATATTAGAAAGAAATAGATGCAGTAATTACAGCATAATGGAATTATATATAAGAGGTGTATCAGATATATTTTTTCATTCCTTAACATACTCTCACAGTGTAAAGATAGAGCCTGATAGAAGCTCCGTTAATAATGTATAATATAAGAACCCCGGAAAAGTTATCAGCAGGATCAAAAATGCAGAGGGTGTATGGCCTGTGGATTAATTTTGCAAAGCTATCGGAAGAAGTGCAAGGCCATTATACTCAGGAAATGCGGGAATATATAGGTAAAAAAAGCTATAAGAAACAAGTTTGCATACTATTCAAGATATTTGCTACAGGAAATAATCCTCGTACAGCATTAAAAAGACGTATAGCCGATGTTTCCGATGAGATGTTGGATGATGTTAGGCGTAAAATTAAGACGTAAAATGTCAGGACAAGGTCGAGGAATCAAGAAGATTGTCATAAAGAAAAAGACTAAGCGGAAAAAACCTCTAAAGAAAAAATGTATTGATGTATTTGCTATTTAATTACTAACTGATAACTTTTACACGATGTGTGTATATAAGTAAGGTTTCATAAAAAGAAAATGTGCATTATACGGCCCAGAGCTCTCACATAACAAGATGGCATTACCTTCATCCTTCTAGTCTCCTGATTGTGTAAGAGTGAATGCGATCTCTTTCCATGAACCCTACACAGATTAGCGTTAACGATTCCCAACTTTATCAGTATTAATCCTCTGCATTCAATTACCAATTACAGATGTATCCTCTAGAGTTTCAATATTCCACACTTCTGATTCAGTACTTAGATTCCCTCTAATGTGTTTATATATGCTAAAAACAAAATTCGACCAAAAACTGATTGTTTACAGATCTTCCTACGGGTTGATGACCATATAGTATATACAAAATCTAAATTTCCTGGGTGCATGCTTCACCAGGGTTGAAGTCTATGCACAACAGATACACTTCATAGGTGCATGCGGCTAATTATCCTTTATAGAAGCATATATAGAACATTGTAAATATTCAGACAGCAAACATCTCATCTCAAATCAATGTGGTTATTACAGTTTCAAAGATGAAGCTGCACATATTAGAGTTAAAAGCAGCTCTATAAGTCCATAAATAATACTTATGCATTTTACGGATGCGATTAATGGCGATATCTTCTCTCCAAGAAGACTCATTCTACATCGTAGATTACTGAATTCGAATTTATCACCGGGTTCAATCCTAATTTGCTCTATTAAATTAAAAAGCTAAGCCCACTGCTACAGCTGTATGTCCAGAACCTGTTTTCAAACTGTTGGAGGCTTATCTCTATGTCAGGAAAGTGAAATTATCACCACAGCGTCATTTGGAAATTGAAAATTCGCTTTTGAAACACTACAGCAAAGTATCCTATTAAGAAAGAGTTGAAACCAAGCTATTTAATTTCACCCAAGGATTATCAAGTATTAATATATCTAACATTGTGAACGGAAATTTACCACAGAAAAGTAATAATAGGAATTGTGGAACATAAGGCCTACTCCGGGAATTATACAAAAGTCACCCTATAAATTACACCTTCGAGACTTAGGGCAATCAGTGTACATGTGAATGGACTACCTCACGGACGGATTATGAAAGTTATTACAACGGAGACCTATCTCTCTGTACGCGGCCTTTTTACGACTTAATAGCCAATACTGTATTCATGTAATGATAGCGGGACAGGTTAAATCTTGAAGAATACGCAGAGAATAGTAATTTATATGCGTATGATCTTAACTGCTGACCATTTCAGCTTGTAACGCCAATCATTTAAACATTTTGAGAAAGGGCACATTAGGACTAAATCTCTCTTTTGGATCAAGTCTGCAATCCCCCATCACTGTAGTGGTTTATCTTGAACATCCTCAACTCTTTGAAATTGACAGAGTACGCAACGTACTCTTGAATTATTAAGGATGAATGAATAAGAAATAAAATCGGTGTTTAAAAAATGAACAGCGCTTTTTAGGTGTGTTTGCTATTAACGAAATAAGCTCTGTAAAGTTGAAGGAGGATACATGCTTCATATTCAATACATTGCCTCGTCACATCACCTCAACAGGACATTGGATTACCGTTTATAGAGCAAAAAACGATACTGTTCACATAATTGATTCTCTGAACTTAAAATTCATATACAATAATCATTATATCTCAATTTTAAAATATAATAATGTAAAATATATAAAAACTATGTCTTACCCCGTTCAAC
>JABUQX010028337.1:20000-29740 GCA_015478945.1 Trachelipus rathkii | reverse complement strand
ATATAATAATATATATTATAATATATATATATAATATAATATATAGTATATATATAATATTATATTTAATATATAAAAATTACATATAATATATATATATTATATATAATATATATATATTATATATTATATATTTAATAATTAATATATATATTATATATATTATATATATAGTAATATATATTTTATTAAATACATATATTTTATATTATATATAATAGTATATATTATTATATAATATATAATATATATATATATATTTATATATATTAAACTTATAAAAATCTAGTTAATTAAATCTTCTCTCATATAATTATATATATAATTATTTATATATATTATATATATATATATATATTATATATATATTATAAGTTATATCGATATAAATATATATTAATATTGAATATAATATAATATAATATAGATTATTTATCATTTTCATTAAGAGAGGAGTAGAGAAGAGAGAGGTATTCAAATTTCGTCCCGTTAATTTTGTATTTTTGCGTTCTTACAGAAGGAAGTAATAATGCTGGCCTCCAATATATTACTATATGAAATAATGAAATCTTGTACGCCATAGCAGTAGAATTTTCTATCTATAAGAACAGAGTGGAAGGAAAATTTCAAAATGAATTTAGTTTTTAATTCTTTGCAATGTAGTTGTTATTCTTTGAATTTATTTTTATAAATCAGTTTCTTTAGTTTTCACTTATCAAAAAATGTGTATAGTAAGTTAACCTGATACCATTAATTTAATTTATGCAAAAAGACTTCAAATATGGGTAGAGCTACCTACCTACCTTACCTATGTATGCCGCCTAATATATTATATTATTATATTATATATAATATATAATATATATTTATATAGATTATTATAATTATATATATTTATATATTATATATATTATATATATATAATATGATATTATATTATTTATACTATATATTTATAGTATATATATATATATATATATATATATATAATATAATAATATATAGATATAATATATATATTAATATATATATATATTTATATATGTTACATGATCACCAGCCATCACGGGCAGAGCCCTTTTCCAAAGGAGGGAGCAAAAAACATAGATAAATAAATAAAAAAAAAAAGATTTACAAAAAGAAATCAAATATTAAAATATATGGAAAGTAAACCCAGCCCTGTCCCTTGCCTTACGCCAATTCACCTCGTGACGAGGTCACGGGGACTTAAAGTAGAAGAGATTGAAAATCTGCAGGGAGAAAAATATGAAGAAGGCAAGGAGTTCCACAAAACAAATTGTGGCTGGATGAGAAATAGTTTAGCCACAACGAGTGATGCTTGGTCTCCAACTATCACACAATTTTCAATGATGGAAACAAACACACTTGTGTTACGGAGGGCGGAGCCAAGGCAGTGGGGGGGAATGCGAGAGGTTAATTTTCGCGAGCAACTGTCGTTGTAATACCTATAAAAAAACGAGATTTGCACCAACGATCACGACGCAGAGCAGAAATGAGGGTCAGGGAGCAGAGAAGATGGGACGAGGTTTATAAGCCCTTGCCCTGTGTATTATTGTGTCTTCGTATGGACTCTGTATCCAAAAAGGAGGGTGAACCGGATCCCCAAAAATGTGGGAACAGATTCCATATATATTATTATATATAAATA
Source organism: Trachelipus rathkii (assembly GCA_015478945.1). Classification (NCBI taxonomy): domain Eukaryota; kingdom Metazoa; phylum Arthropoda; class Malacostraca; order Isopoda; family Trachelipodidae; genus Trachelipus; species Trachelipus rathkii. Next base: position 28,071 of record JABUQX010028337.1, on the reverse strand, counting down.
TATATAAAAGTATTATATAATTATATATAAAAATATATACATAAATATATAATTATACACGATATATATATAATAGAATGGATATAATATTATATTATACAGATAATTATATTATAAATATATTATATATATATATATATATAATATATTATTATATATATATTCATTAATTATATTATATTTAATAAAAAATTATATTTAATAATCTTTGGAGATCTTTCTTCTATATGTTAAGTTATATAATATATATTATTATATATATATAATATGATATTATTATATTATATATATATATATATATATTTTATATATATATATATTATATAAGTATATCCCTAAAGGGGGTGACTCAAAAAACGTTTGTGGTAACGTTGCAAAGTTTTTCTTAATGAAAATCGTCTTTTTTTCATTTACACTCTCGCCCATGTTTAATGGAATGTTCAGAGAAACCGATTACATCTGAATCACCAAATTTTTCAGTATTTAACTTTTTTATAGTATATGAATGTAGCTTGGTTTTATTTATTTTTTATTTATTTATTATTTATTATTTATTTTATTTACTAAATCATATTTTTATATTTTTTTTATATTATTATTCTATTATCACAGATTTAATATTAGTATTATATATTCTTATATATATATTATATATTAATAGTATATTATTATATTTTTATTAATATCTATAATTTTTATATATATAATATTATATATATAGATAATATAATATATTATATATTATAATATATATATATATTTATTAATGTATATATTATTTTATTATATTAATATTTTTATATAATATATATAAGTAATAATTTATGATATTACATATTTTAGGATATTATATATATATATATATTATATATATATATATATATATATATGTATATATTATATATAGTATATATATATATTTATTAATATACATATATACTATAATATATATATATTTACAGTACTATATATATATATATAATAATATAGATTATATATATATAGATATTATATATATATTATATATATATATATATATATTGTCATATCTGGTAGATAGCTTATATATATATTAATTATTATATATATAGTATATATATATATATTTGGGAAAATTAGTTAAAGTAATAATAATAAGTAATAATAAGTAATATAATAATGAATAATAATATATATAATAATAAATTAATAAATATAATAATATATATGATAATAATAAAATAATAAAAGAATAATAATATAATATAATATAATAATAAATAATTATAATTATAATTATAATTATATATATATAATTATATTTATTAATATAAGTATAATTAATAATATAAATATAATTTTAATTTAATTATAATTATTTTATAATTTAATATATTTATAATTATGTAATTGGGCATATTTTATATTATTATTTTTCATTTTATTATTATTATATTATTATTATTATTTTATGATTTATTAATATTATTAATTATTTTATTATTATATTATTATTATTATATTATTTATTTATTTTTATTATTCATATCTTAATTTTATTATTATTTTATATTATTATATTTATAATTTTATTATTATATTATTATTATATTTATTATTATTATATTCGATTATTATATTATTATATTATTTTTTATTATTATATTGATTATTATTATATATTTACTATTTTCATTAATATTATTATTAATTATTTATCTATTAATATATTTAATTAATTATTCTTATTAATTATTAATCATGTGTAATATGAATTTTACATTATTGTTTTAATAAACACTTTATATATAATATATTATATATATATATATATATTATATAATATAATATATATATATATATATATACTATTATATATTATATGATATATTAATAAATATATATATTTTTTTTTTTTATGTGTAATTTCTCTACCGGCTAACAAAGTATGGAGGCTCACGTATAATCCACCCTAATTAGTGAATAACTCCACATAGCAGAATCAATAGCCGACATGTTATGATACACTGCTCGTAAAAGTGTGAAAGTCTATATAAGTGTGGAGTAACGATGAAGGAAGAGTGCTCTGAACTTGAATAGGGCTCTGCCCGTGAGTGGTGGTGTTAATTATGAAAATAAATCATGAGACATATCATTTAAGCACAGGTTAGAGGTATTGAATCAGAGACAAAGATGAGGCTATATGGACGTTTTTCAGTACAGGCTTTCAACAAATTAAAACTTATGTTACATTAAAGTATAGATAAGATAAAAAGTTCGACTGCCAGAAATGGATTAGAGAGTCAGGGAGATAAGAAGAGTTGATAATAATAAAATCCATAACTCTGTCCTTTCAAGAAGATCTTTGTGAATGGAGCCACCCCTGACGTGTGAGATTCTAAAAACAAAGGTACGTGAACTACTTACCATAAATAACAAGATAAGGCTGGGTAGTGAGTGGAAGAAATGTCTGAAGGTCACCTTTAAGAAGAGACGAGGAGAAGAGAGAGAGGAGAGAGAGAGAGAGAGAGAAGAGAGAGAGAGAGAGAGAAGAGGAGAGGATAAGAGAGAGAGAGAAGAGAGAGAGAGAGGAGAGGAGAGAGGGAAGAGAGAGGAAGAGAGAAGAAGGGAGAGAGAGAAGGAGAAGAGAGAGAGAAGAGAGAGAGAGAGACGAGAGAGAGAGAGAGAGAGAGAGAGAGAGAGAGAGAGAGAGAGAGAGAGAGAGAGAATGTAATCCTTCCAAGATTACTAAGGACAAACAAAAATTTGAGATGTGTGTTTTGTGACTGTTTCGAAAATTTGGTCAAGTTGAAAGATGCGGGATGTAAGTTCTTGGTATTTGTCGTTGGCTAAAATGTGTATAAAAGTGAAGGGTGAAAAAGTCAGCCCAAGAGTTCATAGTAAAAATGATGAATTTGAAAATAAAATGTCATTAATGGAAAGTAGATAAAGGAAAGAAATTCAGAAATAATTTTTGCAAAGAAGATAATAGAGGAAGATAGAGGGAAATTTTGAAATAAATGTTTTATGTCCAAATTTACCGAAATCATTCTATTTGTTCAAAACCACAGCTAAATATTAATCGAAAGAACCAAGATGATAAAAGGTCAGAATTAAAATTAATCACCGGTAAAGCCCTTTTCATTAAAGCAATTCAGGCTTTCTAAGCTAAGATAAGCTAACATTAGGTGCTTATCAATCTTATTTTCAGGATAGACTCATAAACTTTGTAAAGGAGAGTAAAAAGATAGGAAGGTTAATAGAAATATTATACAAGTCTTCTTTCTTTGGCACAAGGTAGATGAGGGGCGATTATAATAATTATATATATTATTAGATATTATATTATAATATTATATAATATATAATATATATATATATATTATATTATATATATATATATATAATACTATATATAATATATTATATTATATATAGTTATATATATATATATTATATGATATATATTATATATATATATAATATGAATTATATTAATATATTATATATATTATTAATATATATATAGTATATATAATATATAGGTGGGCTGGTGCAATTACATGCGCTTGGTGAATTTAAAGGAAGCTAGTCTTGGTCGGCATAGGTCTTACTGAAGGTTATGGTGTTACCATTTGTATTGATATAGTGATGGTGAGGACTGTCTGGGAATAGAAGTATAGATCTAAAGTTCATGTGTTCAGATAGACAATCTTAGGAGCTGGCTAGGTGGAAAGAAGATAATAAAAATAGAGGAATATAACGTCATTGGGAGAGCTGTGTTGTGTTGAGGGAAAGTGGTAAACGAAAGAATAAATGAAAAGTTGTGTTGAGATGGTTTGGTCATGTGGAAAGGATGAATTGACTAGTCGGTAGTGGTTTAAGCGAGGTATAGTGTGGAGTGCTGTTGGGAAATAACTCGGCTGGAGACCGAAGAAAAGTGGATTGAATCAGGTAAACGAATGTCTGAAGGAGAGAAAATGTGAGTTTGGCAGAGGCGAGAGATAAAGTGCACATAATAGAGAGAATGCCGGTGTTATGTGATGGGTATTGGTTGTGGACACTTTGCAAGGAATGAACCTTACATTGACGATCTACGCAAGTGAGGGTCTCTAGAGTGGATGTGAGACCTCTAGAGTGGATTTTGACTGCGACGAGTTGTTACTAATTAATTACAGAGGGGCGGTAGGGTGGGCTTTCTTTTCAGACTTTTGTCATTTTTCAACTGCCTATTTCCTTTTCGAAAGAAAAAAATATATATATTAATATATATACTATTGTATATATATAAATAATTATATTATATATATATTATAATAATAATATATATATATAAATACTACATATATATAGTATATATTAATTTAATATATATTATGATATATATATATATTAGGTATATATATATAGTATATATATATTATTATATATATATACCCTATATATAATATATTAGTATATATAGATACTTATATATATATAATATTATATATATATATATTATATAGACTATATTACTTTTACCTATATATATATTTATAATATATATATATAATATATATATATATATATATAAATATATATATAATATATATATATATTTTATTATATATTATTTATATATATATATATATTAGATATATAGTAATGACAGTATATATATATATATATTAATATATATATATATATATTATATATAATATATATAATATATATATATATTATATATATACTATATTAATATATATTATATTATTATATATATATATTATATATATATTATATATTATATATATATTATATATATATATATATATAAATATATGATAATAATTATATATAATTATATATATATATATTAGGGTGCTCCCGGATATCCGCATCCGCATATGCGAATATCCGCATCATTTTTCTATCAGCATCCGCACATTTAGCTCCGCATTCGCATCCGCATTTAAATAATTGATTTTTTGCGGAATAGGCGGTAAGGAAATATTCATTTATGAATTATTAGACTAAAGTTCCTCAATTTCTGTACGCAAGATGTTCAGATTCATTGGAATATTAGTTTATACATGCTTGTGGGGATGGGGGAATAAATGAAGCCGTTTTCCTTCGCTTCGAACAAGCACAAAGGTGAAAGGCCTGAAAGGTAATGAGTAATGCGATTTTAGGTAATGTATTACTTTTACTTAAACCGTTTGGAAGAGGGTAACTAAGACTATTAGATCATAAAAATTCTGGTTTGCAGACGGGATTGCAACGATGAAAGCTGTGCTAATACTGCTATTTAAAAGTTAAGGGACTTTCAAAGATGCAGAAACACTTCATGTGAAGAAAGATAATAGATTTCAAATTCTGCAAACGATTGACTCATGTAGAATAGCAACTTTATTGGATCCTAGATACAAAACCAAATTCTAAAACCCAACTGTTTACAAGACCGTTTAAAATTTATAGTATGTTTGTATGAGGAAATGCTACTAAAGGAAGAAATTTCACCAGCTATAAAAAGAAAAAGATTACAGAAACAGACACACACATTTACTATCTGTTAGCAAAACTATTACTGAATCCATGAATGTTCTTTTGGCTTCTAGAAGCGATGAAGAGCCTTGTTCAGATGGTCAAAATACACTTGTCTTGATCGAAGATTATCTATAAACGCGCAAAATTCTATGGAATTGATAAAATCTTTTGAGTTTGATCCGGATATTTGTAAATGTTTTCAATCTTGGGCAGAAAAAACTCTTATGCGGGGCTAGGGGGGGGAAAATACTTAGCATTGCCGTTCAAACAAGATGTGCTAGTGAGCGTCTTTTCAGCGGTGCAGATCTCATTTACAAAGAGACAAGAGAAGCAAACTCTCCTTTGATTGGCTCAGAAGCTTTAGTTTTTTGAAGGTATAAATTTGAGAATTATTACTTCCAAAGTATTATTATATTTATTAAACTTTTTCAAGTGGGTTGAGGCAGGGGAAAGAGATTGGTGGGGTTGCAGAAGAGTTGGGTCCACGTCCCGCGCAATCTGGTAACACAGGTAGTATATATATATATAATATATATATATATATTATATATTTATATATAATATATATTATATAATATATATATAATGAGTATTTGTGGCTAAGGCCTCTAAACATAACTATTCTGCTTCCACATCCGCAAGTTTGTCTTGGATAGTGAGTTTTACTATTCCTGATCCGTGGTAGTGAAAAATCACCAGCCGCTCACTCGTAATATAATATATATATATCTAATATATATATTTATATATATTATATATTATATAAGTATATATTTATTGATATATATTATATATTTATATATATATAATATTATATATTATATTGCCTATTTTGCACTGCAGTATTCTCTACATGAATTAACTGTTGCAGCAATATTTTGATTGTAATTATAGGCTGAAAATAAATTATGATTATATAAAACCTAAATTACAGACTATGATCGGACATTGAACATATTTGGAAAACAATTTCGAGATCGTTTATCTATACAGAATCCCCATACAGCACACAACACACACACACCAAAATAAGTATATATATATATATATTTATATATATCTAATATAAATAAAGAAATAAAATAGTACTATTTTATATAATATATAATTGTATATATATATATATATATTATATATATATTATATATTATATATTATTATATATTTTATTAATTATTTATTATTTTTGTTTGTCTTCCTTTTTATTATTATTTTATGATCGAGTGAATTTTATGATATAATATATTATATATATGTTAGTTATATAAATATTATTTATGTATATTATTATATATATATATGATATATATATATATAATAATATAATATAATATATATATATATATATATATATATTATTAATTCTATGTTAGAATATAATATTAATATATAATATGATATATATATATATATATATATTATTATATATATTATATATATATAATTATAATATTATTATATATTATTATAATATATAATATTATAAATATAATATGATTAATATAATAGTTATATATATTATATTATATATATATATATATATATATATTATATATTAATATATAAATATATAGTTTTATATATATATATACATAATATAGATTATATAATATTAAATATATATATATATAATTATATATTATATATATATATTATATATATATATAAATATATATAAGTATTATATGTATATATATAATATATATAATATAATATTATTTACTATATAATATATAAATAATATGATATACTATATATATATATATATATATATATTATATATATATATATATATATATTAGTTATATAATATTATATATATATAAATTATATATATATATAATATACTATATATATATAATATATATTATATATATATATATATATATAATATATATATATATATAAGTATATTATATATATAGTATTATATACTATATATATATTACGGTATATATTATATATATATTATATATAATATATATATAATAATATATATAATAAATATATATATATTATATATATAATATATATATATACATATATATATAATTAAATTTCTTATTATCACAACCACCAGTTACAACATTCATTACGCTGGAAATATTGGATATGGGCAATACGATAAATCAAACAACACGTATAATGGAATGCTTGGAGAAATTCAAAAAGGGGTAAGCGAATATCTATTTATGGGTAATCAATTAGAATACATATGTATGTATGTATGTATGTATGTACGTAGGTATGATGTATTATTGTATTACCTGTATGTATGATTGTAGTAGTATGTATTAGATATGTATGTATGTAATGTATGTATGCGTATGTATGATAGAAAAATTTGGTATGTTGTATGCTATGCATGGTATTGTATGTATGTAGGGTGGGATGGTTTAAACCATTTGGTTTAAACCATTGGTTTAAACCATGTTTTAAACCACATAAAAAACCATTGGTTTAAACCATAAAAAAACCATGCATAAAATAATTAAAAAATACTAATTTATTAATGGTTTTCTTTAGCATGTTGATATGGTTTTCTCAATTTTTCAATCCAAGA
>JABUQX010028337.1:0-7500 GCA_015478945.1 Trachelipus rathkii | reverse complement strand
ATATATATTATATATATATTATTACATATATTATTATATATTAATATACTTAGAATTCCAAAGCCAAAGAGCCCAATCCAAGACCTCAAGCCTGTAAACATCAAATTTAAAAATCATCATTGTGGCGAAAAATCTTAAAACACTAAACGAGATGGGCTTCGGGACTTGAGAGCCTGGTCCCCCTTGTCAGAATCCAGGGCCTTTACAAATTATTAAAACACAAAAAATATATTTTGTGTTTTAATAATTTGTAAAATTTTTTTAGTTCACATATTATTAAATATTAAACACAAAAATATAAATATTTGTGTTTTAATAATTTGTAAAATTTTTTAGTTCTGATGAGGGGACCAAGGATATAAGTCCCGAAACGTAAACTTTATCTAGTTTAGTTATTTTTCTTAAGATTTTCCTTTACTTATTTTAAAGTGGCCTTTAAATACTAATTATATATATATATATTATTACTGGTTGAATTATTGTTGTTATTGGTATTATTGTTATATACATTATTATTACATATTGGTTGCTATTGGCTGCTATATATTATATTATTATTATTATTATTATTACATATACACTGATATATTACATAATATTGTTATTTATATAAAGAAGAAGAAATATACATATATGGTTATTATTATTACATTATTATTATACATATTACAGTATATATATATGAACATGATGATATATTATATATTATGATATTATTATACATATTATTATTATATATATTATTATATACATAGTTTATATATATATATATATATATATAGAGCAAAGAAAGAGCATATATATATATATATATATATATATATACATATATATATTATATATATGGTTATGTATATATAGAAAGAGTTATATATATATATATATATATATATATATGCAGGTATATATATATATTCACACACTTCTTTTCTTCAACGAGGAAATTGAAAGTAATATGTTGGTAAGTTTTTTTCGTGTTTTTTCAACACATTCGAAAGGATTTTTTTTTTTGAGAACGTTATAAGAAATACGCGAAAGTGTTGAAACAATTTTTTATATATTTCAATTTTCCTTTGTCTATAAACCGTGAAACATATTCAGTGGCTGGTAAAGTGTACTCATCAACACAATAACTCATATATATGGCAAAGGGTATATTACAGCATAGCAGCAGGTTATTGGTTATTATGATATGTTGTTGGTTATTAGCAAAGATAGTTAGCATATATTATGCCATATATATATATACATATATACATATTATTATTATTATATATATATATTATTATATATAAAATATATGTATATATATATTAGTGTATATATATATATTATTGGTTAATAAAGATAGCAAAGAAGAAGAAAGTTATTGCTTATATGTTATTATTATTAAGCGAGGTGAAGATATATGTATATATATTATTATTATTATTATTATTATTATTATTATTATTATTATTATTATTAGCTGCATATGGCGATATGAGTATGAGTATATATATATATTATTATTATTATTATATTATTATTATTATTATTATTGTTGTTATGTTATTATGAATATATATGTTAAAGAGTTATATATATGGTATTATATGGCTTTATATTATATATTATTTATTATTTTATATATATGATATATAATATATATATATATTATATATACATAAAATATATACATATACATACATATATATTATTATATACATATATTATTATGCCATATATATATATTATATACATACATATTATAGCAGTATATATATGCATATATATGTATATATGTATATATATATATATATATATATATGCAATTTATAGTATATGGCAGAAGGGCGCGCGCTATGGTTATTAGTTGGTTGGGGTGATAACGATTAACGGGAAACGGGCGATCGAATCGGCGAATCGGCCGCTTTTCGAATCGGAATTGAATCGGAATCGGCAAAATTGTACCGATTCTTGACCGATTCTTTGGTATACAATCACCTGAAAATAATTTTTATTCGATCTTGCGATGACATTTCAAAGACAATATTTCGAAGTCTGGCCGTATTGATTTTTAATTTCAGTTCTTCCTTAATTCTATTTAATTAAAGAAAACTGAATTGAGCGGCGCATCTTTACGTAGAGCTTAAGATATCATTGTGCCATGGCACTTATGTGTGCCGCGAGATCTGTCAAGGGTGCCGCGTGATTTTAATCTAATTGTAACATTCTAACCATTTTAATGAAATTACGTTTTCAATTTATTAGGCAAAAATTCTTTAAAAAGGCTTTAACTCCTCTTCTCTCTCTCTCTCTCTCTCTCTCTCTCTCTCTCTCTATATATATATATATATTATTGTTATGTTATTGTTATTATACATATTACACATATTATTAATATTATTGGTTACATATTGAAGAGTTAGCATATTACATATTATTGAGCATATGATACATATTACAGCTGTATATTATATACATAAATCATATATACATATTATTATATTATGTTATTATTATATATACATATTATTATTATTATATATACATATTATTATTATTAAAGAAGATGTATATATATATATGTTATATATTTATTATTATTATACATATATATATATTACATACATATACATAAAATCATATATACATATTATACATGTTAAATAAAAGATTCTTATAATAAATACAGACTTATTTTTTCTTTTTTTTTTTTTTTTATAGTTTTCAAAACCACTCACGGCAGAGCCCTGTTCAGGAGTAAGCACGCCAAATTACATCCGCTAGCAAATCACGCAGATATTACCAGACGGCAGGCTTTAAAGTGAGGAGATTAAATTCAGCAGGAAACACAGAAGATACACAGAGCCCACATGAAACATTCAACAATAATGCCCAGAACTTCTTCCAACATGCCCGCTGACAAAACTGTGAGCAAGACATTGGAAGCACCCTTGTGCTACTGAGGGCGACGTAAAGGTGGTGGTACGCTGGTTTTCTCGAACACCTGCCGCTACGATACCTATAGAAAAAGAGATAAAGCACCAACATCTCGCCGCAGAGATAGAGGGTCAAGGAAGTTAGAAAGAAAGTCCAGAACAGTTTATAAGCCTTTGGCTTTTGACTCGACCTGTCCTAAAGCCGGGTGAAACCAGAGCCCCCCAGATATGGGAGCAGTGTACTCCATATAAGGGCGGATGAGACCCTTGTATAGCTGGAGTAACTGAGAAGAGGAAAAATAGTCTCGCAGTCTGAACAAAACTCCCAGTTTCTTTGAGGCCGCCCTAGCAACCGTTGTGATGTGAGGTTTCCAAGACATTTTTTGTTTATGTTGAGGCCAAGGATGTTTATATTGTCAACAGGAGAGACGAGAGAACCGTCGAAAGAGATAGGAAAGTTAAAGTTAAGGTGTTTTAGAGAGGGAGATTTTGTAGAAGTTGGGTTTTTAAAGAATTAAATTTCACAAGGCTAGACGACCCCAATCGGTAATTCCGTATCCAGATCAGCGAGAATAGAATCGGAAAGATTGAGATGGAGAGGCAATTTAGAAGTAAAAGAGGGAGCAGAATTGAAATGAGTTGAAGAATGAAGGGTCGAGTCATCGGCATATGAGTGGATAGAGTTAGATGTGCAGGTGAGAAGATCATTAATGAAAAGTAGGAATAAAGTAGGAGATAAGACAGAACCCTGAGGAACACCACTATTGACAGAAAAGGAAGAAGAAGTCGCTCCATCAACCACAGCCGATATTGAGCGACTTGAAAGAAAGCTAGACATAAGTAAGCAAAGAGAAGGAGGAAACCCAAAGGAGGGGAGCTTAGACGCGTGCCAAACCCGGTCAAATGCTTTGATATGTCAAGCGCCACCACGCAAGTCTCCCCGTAGTTCCTAAGAGCGGAAAACCATAAATCGATCAAATAGGAAAGTATATCGCCAGTAGACCTCGAACACCGAAAGCCGTACTGGTTAACCGGAAAGAAGAGAATGGTATCCAAGATGGTCTAAGAAGTGAGAGTTGAGAAGGGTTTCAAAGATCATAGATAGAATACAAGTGAGAGCTATAGGGCGATAGTTAGAAGGATCAGAGCGGCTTCCTTTTTTCGGAATAGGTTGAACATGTGCCTTCCAACACTGAGGGAAGTGCTAGTATTGGGGCATAGAGAATAAAGTTGAACGAGGGGCGGGGTCAGCACGTAAGCACACTCCCTCAAAACTGTGAGGAATGCCATCCGCCACCCGCCTTCCTAACGCTCATAGATCTCAGGCCCATGCACTCCGATCAAATGTAATCACAGGCAAAGACATAGCACTCCTAAACGTAGAAGAAGGAGGGAGGAGGAATGCCGGTGAACGTCCTTGTAGGGTTGAGTTAGAGGAAAATGGGAGGCTGAAGAGATTGGCCTTTTCAGTTGAGAGTTAGCGATTTGAGCCATCAGGATCGAATAAGAGAGAGCGCGCAGATTTACAGAAGTTATTAGAGATGTTTTAGCAAGAGGCCAGAAAGATTTATCAGTAGAAGAAGATGTTAGCGCACTTTCGTTTGATGAAAAGAGTATCTTTGTTCGTCGAAGAGTATCCCTGCAACGCTTTCTAGCTGAATGGAAATTAGCGAGAGTGATAGAAGAACGAGAATTTTTCCACTCCCGATACGCGCTGTTTCTAGCCTGAATGGCCAGAGAACAAACACGATCGAACCATGGATTATGAAGAAAGAAAGATTTAGTCGAAGAAGGAAATGAACCTACTCATCCCATCAACGATTACATCTTCCACCTTATCGGCAAAAGCCGAAGCGTCACCAGAGACAAAGCAGTCATTCCAATTATAGTTAGCGTAGCAACGCAAGGCCCCCCAATCGGCCCGATCAAAGTGCCAGAAAAAGAGAGTGGTGGGGCATGGTGGAGCTGTTGGAGAGAAAGTATTGCACTAAGAGATATAAGCTGTGGGTCAGATTTACCAATAGGTTAGCAAAAAGGTGGATCAAGAGAGAAGGACTAGTGGTGAAACATAGGTCAAGTGGGTTCAAGAAATGGATGGGACGATCCGGAATGTGTGAGAGGGTTCTTTAATTGGTTGCTCCAGATCGTTGAGAATGCTGAATGATTCGACCTCCTCCCCACCTAAATCAATTTGAGAGACCTCAACCATTCAGCGCTGTGTACATTGAAACCCCTAAATAGAGGAACCTCAGTATTTGATGAGAAGATATAACAGTCTCGTGGAGAAGTAGTAAGATATTCAAAAAGAAGGGAGTGAAAATCTGTTCTATTAGGAGAACAGTAGCAGAAGCACAAGATTATTGTAGTAGAAGGAAGAAAGATTTGAGCCACAGAACACTGAAGTTAGGAGATTCTGAGATTCACGACGTGTTACAGGGGAGTATTAATGTTTCACATAGGCACACACCCAACTCCTTCAGACGGAAATTATGAAATAAGTTATAGTTGGATACATTAAAAGAGTTAGAGGATGAATTCTTAGCCATCTGAGTCTCAGATAAGAGCAAAAAGGCTGAGAATTAGAGAGGTGATATTCCAGAGGCAAAGTTAGACTTTAAGCCACGGATGTTGGTGAAGTCAATAGAAAGCCCGCGCCCATACAAACCTGCCATCTCTCTCTCTCTCTCTCTCTCTCTCTCTCTCTCTCTCTCTCTCTCTCTCTCTTCTCCCTCTCTCTCTCTCTCTCTCTCTCTCTCACACACACACACCCAATTCCCTCTCACACACACACACAAACAATAATAGACAAAAGCGGACTAAAACAAAAGGAGGAGTCGGGATAAAAATTTAACATAAACTAAACTGGAACAACAAATATATATACATAATACTTAAATAAATTCATAATACATAATAAAAAAAAAAAAAAGTACCTTCGTTAAAACCTTAAAAACTAAAAAAAAAATATAATACCTTATGTTTACAAAAATAGAAAGAAAATTCTAAAACATATACAGTAAATATTTAAACTCAGATAAAGAAAGCTAAAAACTCACAAGCACTCCCACACAAATTTACTTACGCAAAATTAAAAGGAAAAACTAGTAATCTAATACATTAAAACTTGAAAAGCAAAAGTAAAGGCTAAAAACCGTACGTAACAGTAAATATGTGTAGCATGTATGCCTAGTAAATATGTAAAGTTTAAAAAGTTAATATATATATATATATATATATATATATATATATATATATATATTGTTATATATATATATATATATATATATATATTGTTATATATATATATATATATATATATATTGTTATATATTATATATATATATATATATATATATAAATACTTGAGTTCCCTATTAAGTAGAATCAGCAGAGTAGAGACAATAAATAAATAAATTAATTAATGTTACTAGGGTTGTGAAGTGTTACATAAGTGATCAATTCTAAAATGGATAAGTTTGTAATTAGAAAACGTAAACTCGAGGAAAGCGAACTTGTACCACCTACTTTAAGTGAGAGTAATTTGAGCATTATCATTCCTGGATCTTCAACATCAAAAGAATTTCTTTTAAAGAAACGAACGTATTTAGAGAGTTGGTTGTCCTACGGATTTTCATGGAACAGAGATGCAGATAATTCACGTCCCCTGCGCTTAGTGTGTGGTGAAACGCTAAGCAATGAAACCACGGTCCCTAGCAAACTTAAGAGACATCTTGCTACGAAGCACCCAGGTGTATCCCAGAAACCAGGCTCATATTTTTCAAGTCTATTAAAAAATCAAGAGAAAGTTGGTAATGGAATGTTGAAGAGATTTACCACAAGTGACGCTGCTCTCGAAGCTTCATTTAAAGTTACCGAACTGCTCGCCAAGAAAATGAAACCTCATACAACAGGAGAGGATATCATTATCCCGGCGTGCAAAATTATCGTTGAAACCATACTTGGGCAAGATGCGAGAGATCAAATTTCAAAGGTTCCTCTCTCAAACATTACTATTAGCCGTAGATAAAATAGAAACTCACCATAAATTTGCTTTACAAATAGATGAAAGTACTGATATTACTGCAAAAAAATCAGCTTCTTGATTCTGTAGATTTATTAGACGGTAAAATATAATATCGTAGAGTTGTTTTTACTTTGTAAAAGAGCTGTTGAAACAACTAGAACCGGTGCTGATATTTTCGCTTCCGTCTCTTCCTATCTCAATAACCATGGTCTTTTATCGAATGACTGTTGTGGAATATGTACTGATGGTGCACCATCAATGACAGGAAAGTGTAAAGGATTTATTGCGCGAGCTTTACAGGAAAATGGATCATTGATAATAACCCACTGCTGCACAGAGAAGCACTTTTAGGGAAAACTGGTGAGCAGTTCTCTGAAGTTATAAAACAGGTTGTGAAGATTATAAATTTATATTAATCGCGATTTAAGTGTAGACTCTTTGAAAAATATGTTGTGAAATGGATGAAGCGGCACGAAAAACGCGAAAGCGTTTCAATGATAAATGCGAAAACGGTTAAACACCCAAATCTTCATGATTGAACGAAGTACAATA
>JABUQX010028336.1:45000-46559 GCA_015478945.1 Trachelipus rathkii | reverse complement strand
CAGTACATACTTCGTTCAGTTTCTCGGAATTTGAACCGTTTTTCGCATTTATCATTGAAAAACGCTTTCGCGTTTTCGTGCGCCGCTTCAATATAATAACTTATATATATATATATATATATATATATACTTTATGTATATATATATATATACCTATATATATATATATATATATATATATATATATAAATTTAAGGAAAATTTTGGAATGATCGGCCATGCAAAGAAATGTTGACTTGCACTAGAAATGCGACAATTCCACACATTCACAAAGACCCTCAGCATTGAATTTTTATAATTAGCGTCCATAAAAAAATCTTAGAAGCTCAACAATCAACAATGTATCTATAAGAAATTTAAAAAAAATTGTCAACTTGCAGAAAATAAAAAATTACAAACATTGATCATGACCCTCAGCAAAATCCAAGCCCATCAGTAGTGAGGCTCACTCATAAAAAATCTCTAAGAAGCTCAACAGTCAAAGGCATGTTATTTAAAAATTCAAAAAAATATGAAAAACAGGGAATAATTTATTTAAAAATGTGAATTTGCACCAGAAAGGCTAAAATACATCAAATTCACCATGTCCCTCAACAATGAATGTTAAGGGGTTTAACTCAAAAAATCTTAGAAACTCAACATTCAAAAAACGTGTCCTAAAGGAAAATTAAAAATTTTGGGATGACTTATAATGCAAAAATTTGGACATGCACCAGAAAAGCGACAGTTGTGCAAAAGACTCTCAGCAAGCATTACATCACTCATCTATTGGCCCATAAATAAAAAAAAAAAGCTCAACAATCATACATGCGTCAATAAGAAAATTCAAAAAAAGGAAAAATATTAGGGGTTAATCTATTATGCAAAAAATGTAAACTTGTAACAGAAATAGAGCAATTACACATTCACCCTCAATAATCAAGAAATTATATCGTAAAGGTGGGGCGCACCCATAAAAAAAATCTTAGAGCTCAACATTCAAAATGTATCTATAACTCAATTTTCAAAAATTTAAAAACATTTCGGAATGACTTTTTATACAGCTGAAGCCATAGACTACAACCAGAAATACTTACGCATTCGACCGAGACTCCCGCACTCTGCCACTTTTAAAACAAAAGCGTCTGAAGAATCTTAGAAGCTCAAAAAAGCGTCTATGAGAATTTTAAAAAAATGGGAAAATAGAGGATGACGCATTATGGGAAAATGCGTGCTTGTATCTGCTTAGAAGCAAATGTACTTATTTTGCAATTCTCTATAAAATCTTTTCGATAAAATTTTCTACAGGGTAGCTATTTTTTAATGTAAATGCTCATAACTTTTCAAAATATTTTTATGAAAAATTTATCTGAAGACAAGAATTTAAAAAGAACGTTTGATTTCCTATAAGACAGTTTATATAAAAATTTCTAGGGTTGCTATTTTATAATGTAATTTGCTCATAACTTTTTAAATATTATTTTCATGAAAAATTTACGAAAAGGGAAATTATAGATTTTTTCATTTCCTATAGGAAATTTTCATAAAATTTTTAGATGAGTAGAAAACTGCCGAGCGAG
>JABUQX010028336.1:15000-25000 GCA_015478945.1 Trachelipus rathkii | reverse complement strand
CTAACACAGTGTTGTTGTTAGTAATGATTTATGTATTTACTGCGTTTACTGCTTATAATGATGTTTTTACTGCATTAATTAACTCCCATGTTTTACTGCTTTAAGACTCAATATGCTTTACTGCTTTAATTCACATAATTTATTAACATTACCATACTAAAGCAGTAATACAGTAACATCCAATAGAAGGTTGTGACCTAAACACCTAGGGATTAGTATTGCTTTTGTTTTACTGCTTTACTGCTTTACCTTTCTGCTTTACTGCTTTAACTTTATGCTTTACTGTTTTAACTTTCTGCTTTACTGCTTTAACTTTCTGCTTTACTGTTTTAACTCATATATTTATTAACATAAAAAAAATCATATATCTTTTATATTAGTTTATCTATAAGCAGTAAATCAGTAAATCAATGAGGTCGTGACACTACACAAGGGAGGGATAAGTATGCTTTATGTTTACTAGCTTTATGGCTTTAACTATTACTGCTTACGGCTTAACTTTCTGCTTTACTGCTCTTAACTTTTCTGCATTTACGCTTTAACTTTCTGCCTATCATCATGGGTAAAAGTGGCATAATCAGTGAACATTATGTTTGTTATTATTAGTGCTTTAATACTTTTTTATTTATCTTTAAAAAATACTTTTAAATATTTCTTAATCTATGAAAACATCTTTATTTTTTTTCATTAATTATTATTTTTAATTATTTTGACTTATTTTATTTTCATATTTTATTTATATAATACTTAGTTGTTATTTAGTTCATGCACTAATTGTTAATTATATACCTTTAGAACAACATTCACTACTGACACTCTATACGACAAATTCACAGTATGACCATATATACACACATTCACTAATGACACCTACCATGTATTAAACCCATAAGATACGTTACACCATTTACACTCTCATACACAGCACAACAGATTTTTCATTACAACACGCAGATTTTACTTACAACTCACCCAGATTTTACTTACACACATGCATTTACTTACACACGCAGATTTACTTACACATTTACGACTAATTATTAAAATCATTTTATGGGTTTAAATTAATGATTTATAATATATTACTCATTCAAATACTACTAAAATTATTTCAAAGTTTCAAATGCAACACGTAGATTGGTTCTATAATAAAATTCAATCTAGAAATGCACAAAGAAATTAATTTATAACTGTTAATACTTTTTGTCTATAAATTTTATAACTATTTCAGGTATATTAAATACACTTTTTCACTAAAATTTTTATGAATTTTATTAAAATACAATTGAATTTTACGTACCGATTAAAGCACAATAAAGATTACAGTCCAAGAGGTACAGCCCTCTGTATAGCACCTCTACACAAGCTTAATGCAGCGTTATGTTCTACTGACCTTACACTGCTAACATAACATTGATATTATAAAAATCATTTTAAGTTATCTTACTTAAGCAGAATAACAATTATTCACATTAACATATCTATATTATTCGCTGCGATTTGTTAACTAACAACCTATTGTGGTTCAAAAGTATTTTTTGTATAAATAATCTTCGGATTTACTTTATTATTATTGAATTAATTTATGTGACAATTGGCATCCTCACGAGTAAAACACAAAAACACCAACACCTCCTTACAGATACGAACACGACCTCTCTTCTCTCATTGCGTCAAAATGTGTGTGAAATTAACTAACTCCAGGCCCTAAAATTAGGATTAATCCTTTTTGTGTTATCCCGGGGGCCGATTTAGACTTAATCCAGTCAAAATATATTTACAAACTGACTATTTTCTGTTATAAAATGTGGTGCGAATAACTACGTTAGGCCTAAATTTATCCCTAAATTTAGATGAGCCTTTTATGTATCCCAGGCTGATTTAAAGCCTATACCAGGATCAAAGGTAATTCCAGATCTAGACAAGGAATCAAGAATCAATGTTGATTATTATTTTATAAAAAATATATTTAAAAATGAAATGCTGCTGGATCGGTAAGATGCTTTAAGAGGTAGAAGAAATGTTTACCTTTCATTGTGAGTGGCCGGGAAGTAATCCTTATCTCTAAATATGACCTCGTATGTGAATTGAAGTCGAGAATTAATTTTAGTCGCTTTTTTTGTTATTACGTATGTAAAAAACATGTTTTTATTTTTCATATCCTGAACCTTGGGTCGTTTGATCTTAATACTGCTATCGCTCATCTTAACAGTACAGTAAATATTATTATTTAATAGAAAGAGTTTAAAATAAGGATAATAAAAACTTCACTATATATAATTAGAATTTTAATATCATTATCTTACAGTAATTTATATATTTTAATACTTATATATATAATACTATATAATATATATATATAATATATAATTATATATACTATATATATAATAAGTATATAAGATATATATAAGATAAGTATATAATATATATAATATATATATATTATATATATATATATAATAGTATACAGATATTATATATTAAAGGTTCACATTTTAAAAAAATATAAATACAGGAAATATTATTATATAATTAACATTTCCACTTGACGCTTTACAAAGATGTTTATGAATTGAATATTTATATTTAAAATTCTCTAAATTCTTTGCCAAAATGCCAATCATTTACTGATCATTACGATGATATAAGTTTGTCATCTAAAAGTTAATACTTCAAGTTAACACATACGTTAAAAGTTACCGCTCAGATATCATTAGTATATTACATTCTGGGTCACCGCAATTAAAATACTTTCTTGCCATTGTTTTCTAAGATAGATAATGACTTTCAATGACGGTCTATAGAACTTAGAGAAGCCGGTCGATAGATAGCGTAGGATCATCGATCAGTGTTTTCTTAAATGCGTGTTTTTGACTAATAACCCTTACATGAATTAACGGTTATCGAATTAGATAAAACAATTATGTCCATTTCTCAGCTGTAATTTAAAACATGCGTACTTACCTCATAACACAAATCTCTTCATACTGCGCTAAGGCCTGAAATGTAATCAAATTGATTGTTTAAGGTTCAATACTTCACTGTTTCATTTATATTTCTCGCCCATAATCTAACTCCAAACTGATTAATGTCTTTTGATGTTGTTTATAAAATGCTAGAGTTAGTTGCTTATCGCTGGTTTCTTCGCAACAGGCTAATTAAGCTGTTTCGGTTCAACGTTTTAAAAGCTGGAGCTTGGTATAAAAGTATTTCGACAAGCTCACTATTCAGTGTGATTCACAAATTACAAAGTAAATTTCATCTGGATCATGAAATACGCTTGGATATTAGTATTACATGGTGATTGTAGGTAGCCCCTTGAAAAATTCCAATCCATCGGGCTTTCTTTAATAATTAAGAATGAAACCTCCTACTCCTGGGATTTCTTAGACTTTCCCACTGGATATGTCTATATGTATGAGGATATAACTGTTAAGGTGGTTCTATGAGTATACACTTAGGTGGAAAACTAGAACACTTTTAATTACAAACCAGAGAATTGTGCACGGCTTAAGAGCCAAACGAAGTTATTGATTTTTCAAAATGAGTTGGATTCGTAAACACGCACCTCCAAAATAATTTTCATCAATCACAGGATAAGGTTCAGGAATAATGACAAAAACATTGTTTTACATACGGCTAAAACCAAAAAAAGCGAGTAAAATAATTACATCGACCAATCAACATCACGAGGTCATATTAGAGATAAGGATTACCACGGCCACTCACAGAAAGAGTAAACATTCCTTGATTACCTGCTTAAAGGATATTACCGATCCAGCATGTTTCAGTATTGAATATATTTATAAAATAATAAATAAACATTGATTTCTCGATTTTGTCACTATAACTGGAATTACTTTTGCACTAGCGTATTAGGCTGTAAATCAGCCTGGGGAATACAAAAAGGACATTCCCATAAACTTTTAAGAACTAAATTTCATGGCCCAACGTAGTTATTGCACAACATTTTACAGAAAAAGGTCAGTTTGAATATATTTTGACTGGAATTAGGTCTAAATCGCCCCTGGGATTACACAACAAAGGATTATCTTAATTTTAGGCCTGAAGTAGTTATTTACAACCTTATTTTACACAGAGAGAGAGTTCAGTTTCGTATCTGTAAGGAGTGTGGGTTGTTGTGTTTTCTCGATGATGGATTGCCAATAGATACTATTAAATATAATAATAATAAAGAAAATCCGAAGTTATTTTTAAAAACGTTTGAAATAATCTTAGGTTAACATCGAGACGATAATAATATTAAAGTGAAGTGAATGACTGTAATATTTCACCTAAGAAATTTAAAAGATTTTAAATAAAATACAAGTGGTTATCAGTTAGCAGATAAGTCAAGTCTAGAACCATAACGCGGCAGCTTGATGTAGAGGAGGATTTGCTAGGGGCTGACCTTATGAATTTAAATTGCTTTAAGGATTACGTAAAATATAATGTTTTTTAATTTAAAATTCATAATTTTTAAAAATTTTTTAAATATTTGTTAGTCAAAGAATTTAAAAATAAACAAGAAGTATTTTCAGTTAAAAATAATGAGTGGTTTTCAAGATAATGCACTGATTTAATTATAGACAGTTTTAAGAACTTGTAAAAGGGAAAATTTGTATGTATTTGGAAAGAAGAAAAAATATTTCCCCGTTTAATTAAAACATAAAATGTTTTAATTAAATTATACGTCTTATGTGTAAAGTAAATCTGCAGTGTTTAAATGTAAGTTAAATCTGTGTGTAAAGTAAATCTGGAGTGAGTGTAATGTAAATCTAGCCGATCCATGTGCTAAGTAAATCTGTGTGCGTGTATAAGTTGTAAAACTGTAAGTATTTGGGTCAATGTAAGTTTGTCATACGTGAATTGTGTGTAATAAGTGTCATTAGTGAAATGTGTGGTATAAGTGTCATAGTGAATGTGTTTTAAATAATAATAACAAATAGGCATGACAGTAAATAACAACTACAGTATATAATAAAAAATGATAAACAAAGTTCAAAGATACATTAAAAAAAATTATAGGAAAATTACAAACAATAATAATGATAAAAAGAAATAACAACAAAAAAAAGGTGTTTAGATGTTTATAAACAAAATACAAAAACATTATATTTAATAAGATGAGTTTAAAACAGTAAAGCAGAAGATATAAAGCAGTAAAGCAGAAAAGAAGTAAAAAAAATTTAAAGCAGAAAATTAAACAGTAAAAGCCAGAAAAGTATAAAGCAGTAAGCAGTTCAAAACAAAGCATACTAATCCCCCACTTGGTGTTAGGTCACACCTCTATTGATTTAACCTGAATTTATGCTTATAAGAATAATGTAAATGTTTAATTAAATATACCTTTTGAGTTAAGGCAGTAAAATATATGAGTTAAAACAGTAAAGCAGAAAGTTAAAGCAGTAAAGCAGAAAGTTAAAGCAGTAAAGCAGAAAGTTAAAGCAGTAAAGCAGAAAGTTAAAGCAGTAAAGCAGTAAAACAAAAAATACTAATCCCTATAGGTGTTAGGTCACACCATCTAGATTGTACTGATTTCTGCTTTAACGCGTTACTAGTTAAATGTTTAATAAATATAAGTTTTGAGTTAAGCAGTAAAACATATGAGTGAAGTATAAAGCAGTAAAACATGAGTTAAAGCAGTAAAACATGAGTTAAAGCAGTAAAGCAGTAAAACAAAAGCATACTAATCCCCCCCTCGTTGTTAGGTAACACCTCTATTGATTCACTGCTTTAGTAGACTTTTAAAGTATAGATAATGTTAATGAATTTTTAGTAAAATTTCGTACAATTGTAGTCAAATAAAATCATTATATATCAGACACTCTGGATTTTTTTCTTATTACATTTAAATTTTATAAAACTTTATAATTAAAAAAGTATTAAAATAAAAAGTACTAAATAAAATAATTTAAATAAATAATATGATTTAAATTAACAGGTCTGTAATGACGTTCAAGTTTTAGCGTTCGCGAAATGTTTTTAATAAAAATGTTTAAGTATCAAATAAAAATGAATGACTCATAGTATATTGAAAAGAAATTCTTTGAAGAATGCTTCAAAGTATGGAAAATATAAAAAATGAATGACTATTATAGGATATATATTGATTTACATTCGGGCAGGAAATATTGCGACCTTGCGGGCGCACGCGGGGGCGAGAACGCCGGTAATAATTGGTCTGCGGGCGCACCGCGAGCGGGCTGGGAAAGCGCGGCGGCGCAGGTGAACGCGGCAGAGTTACGCACGCTTGCTGGGTGCAGGGGTTTGAGCCTGACGAGCAGAACGAGGGCGCATGCGGCCGCACCCTGAGTGGGGGAGATTATGAACTAGGAGAAGGACATTAAATATTAAACTCTGTAATCTTTAATGAAGGTAAGAGCATTGAGCCATCAAAAGGTGATTTTAATCAAAGATAGAATCATCAATTAGATGGTATCACAAGATGACTCATCCAAAGTGAGTCATCAAGATCGAAACACCTCAAAGTTGAGGCATCAATGCTAGAGGGCATTAATGCTGAGCATCAAAGTGACCGGATTAATTGACTGAAGGCATCAAAGTTGAAAGCAATTAATGCTGAGGCCACATCAAAGTGGAGGCAATAAATAGAACTGAAGGCATCAAACATATTCGAGATTGTGTGAGTGTAAGTGTAAGTGTACTGTGTGGTATGAGTGTAAGTGTATTAAGTAAGTCATGTGATATGTGTGTGTGTCTGTAGTGTGTGTGTGTCTGTGTGTGTGTCCACGAGATGGAACATTAAGTTAGGATACGATCCATTTAACAGGTCAAGGTCCTACATGACTCTACAGTTAGCACAGAATACTACAAACGGCTAGATATCAAGATTACCTGGGATGAGCTCAAGCGCGGGAGTGGAGGCTAAGGTACAGGGTGTAGGATAGGTGTAGGCTAAGGTGGTGGTTACGGTTGAGGTTAGAACACGGTTAGGTTTAGGGTAGGTTAGGTTAGGGTTCAGGTTAGGTTTAGGTTAGGTTAGTCTTAGGTTTAGGTTAGGATAGGTTTAGGTTAAGGTTAAGGTTAGGTAGGTTAGGTATAGGTTAGGTTAAGAGTTAGGTTAGTTAAGGTAGGTTAGTGCAGGTGAAGGCTAGGTGTAGGCTTGGTATAGGGTATCCGACAAGGTCAAGGCCGAAAAATCCGACTGAAATTGGTTACAATATATATATATATATATTATATATATTTAATATATTATATATATATATATATATATATATATAATATATATATTAATATATATATATATATATATATAATATTATATATATATTAGTGTCTCTCTCTCTCTGTCTTCTCTCTCTCCTCTCTCATCTCTCTCATCTCTCTCTCACTACTCTCTCTCATCTCATCTCTCTCTCTCCTCTACTCTCTCATCTCTCTCTCTCTTACTCTCCTCTCTGATTATGGCTTGACTGCGAACCAGTTTAAAAAGCACACGTGTTGCAAGATGTTACCTCAAAATTACCAAAAATAAAATTAACAAAAATAATAGAAAATGAATTGAACGCAATAATTAAAATAATGTTTAAACATAATAACAATAATTAAAAGATAATTCACAAATAAAAATGAATAAAGTAATAAAAATACTAATGACAAAAATTAAAAAATGAATAAACAACGACAGCATGGTCTTCCACGTGCTTTACGGTTCGAATTCAAAGATTTCGTTTCACGTGGCGATTCTCAATAATGGTTTCAGAACCTCCAGGAAAATAAAAATAAAAATTAATTAAAATATTCAAATAATTTGAACTACTCAGATAAAAATAGTTTTTAAAATAATTAAAACACATATAAAAAAACAATGATTCAAGGTAAACAAATTTCAGTCAAAATATAAAGAAGTGTCTCAACACATCTAAAGACTGTAAATGCTATCAGAACGTTTCGCAAAACGTAAACTGTCTCACTCCTCTCGTCCTCATCATCTTCCATGCTCAATCTCGTCTCATCTATTCTCTCTCTCTCTTCTCCATCCTCTCTCTTCTCTCTCTATCTACTCTACTCTCTCTATCCACTTCATTCTCTACTCTCTCACAATTCAAATAGGCCTATATATATATATATATATATATATATATATATATATAATATCATAAGAGACATATTTATAATCTAAATATATATATATATATATATATATATATATACTAATATATATATACATACTATATACTCTATGACTACTATCAGTAATTATATATATAAACCACGGTGATGCTGTGATGTGTTAGAGAAGTTTTAAGCAGAGATGAGGATTTAGGACCATGATGGATGTTGTATAAATTCTGTGAGTAGCGACCAGTGAGGTTGGTGATGTGTGTGTGTGTGTGTTGATGTGTGTGTGTGTGTGAAGTTGTTGTGGTGAATGTAAGAGAATATATATATATATCTATATATATACATATATTATATTATATATATATATACTATAATATATATATATATATATATAATATATATATATATTATATATATATAATATAATATATTATATACTATAATATATAATGCGGCGGCGGTCGACAACAATCGGAGCTGGGAATTAAGGCTCGCGGGATGTGAACCAACACTGAGCTTCAAGAGCGAGTCGGGAAACACGCACCTGCGGAGTCAGGATCAAGGTTAGACAATACAACAAAAGCGAGGTAAGCCCTAAGACAGAAACCAAAAATTACCGTGGCGTCAGAAATGACCATGCGAAAAAAAAATAGGGTGGGGTAAAAATTTAGGGCGTTTAATACCGTACAGTGGAGAGCCTTCGCCTCATAACTCTGCACAGCAACCTTCTTCGAGAAGGAGTGACTAAAAATTTAGGGTTTGCAAAAAAATTAGAGCGTGCAAAAACTACACGTAGGGAACAAAAAATTAGGGTTCTCAAAAATTAGAGGGGCTCAAAAAAAAAAATAGGGTTCTTTCAAAAAAATTAGAGGTTCTCAAAAAATTTTAGGATTTCTCAAAAAATACCGTGGCGCAAAAACTGACCCATGGAAAGACAAAGGGCATTGGCCGCAAAAAAGGTAAAGACCAAAAAAAGGTCCAAGGCCCAAAAAAAGGTCAAAAAAGGTAAAAAATTTGGCCAAAAAAAGGTCAAGGGCCAAAAAAAAGGGCAAGGTCAAAAAAGGTCAAGGCAGGTAAAAAAGGTCAGTGGGTTTTTCGCTGAGTGGGTTTTTCCTCGCTCAGGTGGGTTTTTGGTAGTCCAATATCACCCTCCTTACTATGCATACATTTACTTTTTAAAGATTATACTCATTTAAATGTTGCCACGACTACGGATTTGAAATGGTCCATCCTCAGAAGGTACCAATCTGTGGACACAAATGGGAGTGTGGCGACCTGCTATGCTCGCACACGAAAACGCGAGCATGTAAGGTTCTTGAAGCGTCGATGGAAGGCTGAGCTATCCCTGAGACGATGAACTTCAATGTAACCCAAGAAAAATTAAATCAATAGCGTGTGTGATATCGCAACGATCAATAGGAGGCAATTCACAGGTCCAAAACGTGAAATCAAAATTGCTCGCCAAAATGATTTCTAATAGGTCATTGTTTTCTCGCGCAGTATATGGCCAAGTAGCGCCGTGCTTGTTTGAAACACAAAGCTCACGGAGGCACGGGCGATCAATTTGTAGGCAGCAAATCATTCCGTTAGCATGCCGCGATATCGTTCCCCATTCACGGTTAGCAATTTTGTCGGGCCGTCAATTTTGAGAAAATATAAGACCCGCATGATTCCGCCGCCCGCATAGACTACACCAAACTGATTGCAAATTTCTGTGGCTTGATTAGCGGTAGCTCTTTAAACTCTTCAGGTTGCTCTTCAGCCCAAAGATGGCAGTTCTGTATAGTTAAAATAGCCTTTGAACAGAAATGGGCCTCATTCATTGAACAAAATCTTGCGATCTAAAACAGGAAAATTTCATTGTTCATACACTGAACCAATTTTTGGGAGACGTTGCTGCGGTGTG
>JABUQX010028336.1:0-10000 GCA_015478945.1 Trachelipus rathkii | reverse complement strand
AAAGTATATATATA
Organism: Trachelipus rathkii; assembly: GCA_015478945.1. NCBI lineage: Eukaryota > Metazoa > Arthropoda > Malacostraca > Isopoda > Trachelipodidae > Trachelipus > Trachelipus rathkii. Next base: position 9,986 of record JABUQX010028336.1, on the reverse strand, counting down.
TATATATATAGGTTATATATATATATATATATATAAATATATATATATATATATATATATATATATATATATATATATATATATATATATATATATATATATATATATATATATATATATATATATTTTTTGTATTTTTTTTATATATATATATATATAAAGTTGTTTATTTACTGGGAAATTGCCTTTGGATGTTATTTGGAAATTAAGAAATGTAGGCCTTCCAGATTTTTTAAAATTAAGTTGTTGTTCCTTAGATAAGCTTTTAAAGCTATTTTTCAATATAAAATCTACACTTACTTCCATTATGCACTATTTTAATTATTTTAATTATATAAAGGTAAATATCACTTAAGTAATGTAATAAAGAATTATTATTTAATAACCAAACACTTTACAAAATGCAAGGATTTCAAACTAAAAACTGTTGTTGCCATGCTTTTGACACATCAAGTAGAAAATCATAATGGTACATATATATATATATATATATGAATATATATATCTATGTATATATATATGTATGGGTGAAAGCATATATATATATATATATATATATATATATATATATATATATATATAGAGAGTATAGAGAGAGAGAAGAGAGAGAGAGAGAGAGAGATACCTAAAAATTCTTTTAAGAAATTTACCTGAGAATTTCCTTTCTCGTGAACGAAAATTTCGTACCCTCGAATTTTCGTATTTTTTCGCTCGTACAGCAAGGTATGACGCTTGGCCTAGTCCTATATATTATTATATGAAATATGAAGATCTATGTACGTCCATAGCTTAGAATTTTACTCTTAAGAACAGAGTAGGAAGGAAAATTTCCAAATGAATTTAATTATTATAATTGTTATTACTAAAGTAGTTGCTTTTCTTTAAATTTATTTTATAAATCAGTTTCTTTTTTCACTTTCAAATAAAATTGTAATAATTTATTTAACTTTACCATTTAAATTATTTTATTAAAAAGACTCAAAAATATTGGGTAGGAGCTACCTACCCCTTTATGTATATACGCTCCATACTATATATGTAAACTTTGTGTATATATATATATATATATATATATATATATATATATATATATATATATATATATATATATATATATATATATATATATATATATATCATCATCATCATCATCCACCTTCTTTCCCCAAGACTGGGGGTAAGGTGCGTACCATGCACCGGAAACAGAAAAGTAGTAGAAGAACATGACACAAGTCGAAAAGAAAGCCCAGCCTTACCGCCCCTTTGTAACTATGGGCTAGTGAGAACTCGTCAGCCGAAAATCCACCCCTAGAGCTTCATGGGGACCACGAGGAACCCTCACTATGGCATTCCCGTCAGTGGGGTTCATCCCTTAGGGCCCAGGTGGTCCACAAACATATCCCTCTCACAAAACCAGGCCATTCACCCCTATTATGCACAGTAGTATTAAGTACGAGATAGAGTAAGCCACATTGCAGAGCAATTGCAGAGGTGGAGTGCCACACGGTAATAGCTCCTCAGAACATTTAGGATATTGTAATGAGATCCAGTGTGCAAAGCAAGGGCCACAAGGATTGTATTTTTTTAATGTAGTACTTACGTGCTGTGATATATTATTAATACATTTATTATTACATTACCTACCCTACCCTCATGTTTGTATGTAAGACTGTAGTGTGTGCATTATTTTAGTATAAGTTGAGGACGCAGGTCACAACACTAAGTACTGAGATGTTCATTACATAACGCACTGCACACCTGTTACCCCCACCCCTTTTTTTTCTTACAACCCTTTTTCTCTTTACTCCCTGCCTTCTTTGCTTGCTAACTGGCTTCCAACCCCTCTTTTGATGTTTTCATGACTACATCATTTACTTTCTCTCTCTCTCTTGCCCTGCACACACACACACACACTACGTTTCCGCGCGCCTTTTTCTCCCCGCCTCCGACTTGGTCCCGCCGCCGCCTTTCGCGCCCGTGTCCCCGTTGCCTCTGCCTCCGCCTCTGCCCCGCCTGCCACCCCGGTTTGAGATAATTTCTTTTCTCGTTTCGTCTTTCGTTCGCATTGTCATTGAGGAGATGGGGGTTTTACTACTCCTTACTCCTCCCCCCTCTCTTAGTTCACCCCCCTCCATCTTGTGATATATATAAAATTGGACAGGATGGATTCGAATCCCGTCCTTTCGGCTGCTCCATCACGGTGATCGCCAGGTAAGTATATGACTTAACTGACCGTGCTAAGCGGCCTTCCAGTCCTAATCTGAAATCATGTTTATATAGAAATTTTTCAAAATGTGTATTATAACGTTAAAAATACGAATAAAATAAATTTCCCATGTCTTTTTTATTTCGACTTCACGGTCAATTATAGTTATAATTAACCGTGAACTCAAAGGGATTAAAAGCTTACCTTTTTCTTCAAGCCTGATTAACTTTTAATCTCTGCCTGAGGGTATAAAAGAAAGACGGATTTCTTGTCAAACTTAACAATATATATATATATATATGTTGTTATATATATAGTATAAATATATATATATATATATATATATATATATATATATATATATATATAAGAGTTATTATATATATATATATATATATATTATTATTATATATTATATTTTCAAACTTTTAGATTTAATATATATATATATATATATATATATATATATATTATATATTATTATTATTATTATATATATTATTAAGAGCATATATATATATATATATATATATATATATTATATTATATATACATATATATAATAATTACCTATTGCATTTTATATTATATATGAAGATATATAGCATGTTATGTTATATATGAGTATATATATATACATATATACATATTAATATTACTGTCAGTTACATATATATATTACATACATACATATATATATATATAATTGAGTTGAAACAGCTTCAAGAGAGAGAAATGGCAGCAACTCACGCCAAAGGTTAGTTATTGAATATATATATATATATATATATATATATAGCAGAAAGGTAGGTATATATATATATATATATATATATATATATATATATATATATATATATATATATATATATATATATATATATATATATATATACTTCATGTATCAATTAGGCTAAAAGTTGTACGACACAAATGCCAATGAAAGGATCACTTTAAAATAGCTACTACAGATTATGTATTATTTTATTTTTATTTTATTTATTTTCCCGTTACATGAAACTACAAACCCATGATTTCAAATTCCATGGGTTCAGTAGAGATACTGCAAAAAGTGAAACGAGTACTTTTTATTTAATACCGGGAATAGGCTGATTCATCTATATTTTCGGCAGCGGCTTGAATAGTCTACCTTCAAATAAAAACCCAGTTGATTTCATCGTTTTCCTTACAAAACGTCTCTAAGGTAATACGACGCTTTCCGCCTCACTAATCTCTTACTAAGTTTTAACTATATATTAGCAAATTGTACATCACAGCTGTAGATTTAAGGCCAATATTATGAGTTTATTTTTAAAGTGAATTTTCTGTTGTCCTCTCTCTAAATGGGCCAGCACTGGAGAAATGAAGAGGGAGAGAGAGAGAGAGAGAGAGAGAGAGAGAGAGAGAGAGAGAGAGAGAGAGAGAGAGAGAGAGAGAGAGAGAGAGAGAGAGGAAATATATCCCCAAAAGGCATGAAATTTGATACAGTGAATGATTTGGCAATACGTGATTGATAGATTTTCCTTGTCCATTAATATTATTATTATTATTATTATTATTATTATTATTATTATTATTATTATTATTATTATTATTATTATTATTATTATTATTAATTTATTACTATTAATTATTGTATGCTCTTAAACTCTGAATTTTCTTGCCCAATAATAGAACTTCTTTCTTCTCTTTTCTTCTTCTCTTATTCTCTTCCTTCTTCTTCATTCTTTTTTTGAATGTATTAATTATTCATATTTAATGATTTTCTAACATTTACTTTAACATTTCGTTAATAAATTTAATGATTATATTTAAAGACTTATTTCAAAATAAAAATAATTGTACAATAATAATTGACCAATCAAGTGTCTTCAATCATTTTTGTTAGCGTTAGTTAAGCAATCAGTTGTCGATTTTGAGTCTGGTAAATATGTATTAAAAAGAGAGAAAGAGAGAGAGAGAGAGAGAGAGAGAGAGAGAGAGAGAGAGAGAGAGTGGTAAATTGGAAAGCAGTTAGATATATAAATAATATATATTGATGCAAATATAAAACCTGCAGTTGATGTTAAAGTATATAAATATATATATATATATATATATATATATATATATATATATATATATATATATATATAGGTTATATATATATATATATATATATATATATATATATATATATATATATATATATAAGACTGAGATACGCACTAAGAACTCTTATCGACCATTATAGAGCATGGCTCTTATATATATATCGTATATATCTTTATGTATATATATATATATATATATATATATATATATATATATATATATATATATATATATATATATATATATATATATATATATATAGGGAGAGAGAGAGAGAGAGAGAGAGAGAGAGAGAGAGAGAGAGAGAGAGAGAGAGAGAGAGAGAGAGAGAGAGACATCCCAAATCCATCCGCATTTGGCGACTGTTATTATTAATGACTTATTACAACTACTACTACTACTACGGCACTAGCTTATTAAAACTACTACTACTACTACAACAACTACTACTACTGCCCTAACTTATTAAAACTACTACTACTACTACAACAACTACTACTGCCCTAACTTATTAAAACTACTACTACTACTACTACTACTACTACTACTTATATTAAGACCTACTCGAGAAAACCCTATTAAAACTACCACTACCACTACAACAACTACTACTGCCCTAACTTATTAAAACTACTACTACCACAACTACTACCGCCCTATCTTATTAAAAAAATTACTAATACTCATTTTTCTATATATATATATATATATATATATATATATATATATATATATATATATATATATATATATATATATATATATATATATATATATATATATATATATATATATATATATATATATATATATATATATTCGAAAGTGTAATGGAGAGAGTGTAGGAGGAGAATGTGTGTTTTGAAAGAAATAAAAAAAAAAAAAAAAAATAAAAAAAGAAAGAGAGAGAGAGAGAGAGAGAGAGAGAGAGAGAGAGAGAGAGAGAGAGAGAGAGAGAGAGAGAGAGACATCCCAAATCCATCCGCATTTGGCTACTGTTATTATTAATGACTTATTACAACTACTACTACTACTACGGCACTAGCTTATTAAAACTACTACTACTACTACAGCAACTACTACTACTGCCCTAACTTATTAAAACTACTACTACTACTACAACAACTACTACTGCCAGTATTTCTGTTCCCACTACTACTACTACTACTACTCACCGTAAGTCCTACTCGAGGAACGCCCTTCCACGAACGATACTGCAAAGATATAGGGAAGAGGGAATACTACCACCGTATATATAAATAGTTAGTTATATATATATATATATATATATATATATATATATATATATATATATATATATATATATATATATATATATATATATATATTTTATAAATATTTAATATATATATATATATATATATATATATATATATATATATATATTTTTACAAGTTTATAAATTACATATATATACATGTATATATATATATATATACAGACTCTCAGCGGTTAAGCCTGGGGTCAGAGAGTTGAACAGAGAAAGGATGAGACTGTGGAAAGCTCAGTCGCCCGAGCTCTTCTCAAAGGATGAGGTATGCGACTAGAGATTTCAGAAAGGCCGTATCCATTCCACTAGCGATAGTAAAACAGTACGACGGCTAGAAAGTGATTGGAGAGAATTAGTGAAAGAAAGAGGTGACCAATCGAAGAGCTTTGGACTCCTTCTTCTTCTTATCAAAGGGTGCAGTGTGAATAGATTCACCCCAAAATATGTAATGCATACTCAATATAACGGCGAACAAGGCCCGCATACTGAGCAAGCAACTTTAGTGTTGATAAGCTCTGTATGGGCTTCAGAACGCCAAACCTCTTAGAATCTTATTTATTGAGAGATAATGTAATCCTTTCATTTAAACTCATGATAAAAGGAAACGCCAAGAATATTGCGAACAAGGAAGATTTGAGTTGTGTGCTTTCGAAGAAGATTTTGTAACTGGATGGAAGATTATGTTGAGTAGATAGGTGAACCAGAGTATTTAAAGCACTGAAAACAATTATTTTTATTTACCCCAACTAGAGATACAAGTAAGATCAGAGGTGAGGCGACACACACACACACACACACACACACACACAGGTTGTTTGACACACTCACACACACACACACACACACACACACACACACACACACACAAATACACACACACACACATACACACACACACACACACACATTTACTTTCACACAGAGATGCTATTGACTTCTTGCAACAACTACTACTGCCCTAACTTATTAAAACTACTACTACTACTACAACAACAACTACTACTGCCCTAACTTATTAAAACTACTACTACTACTACAACAACTACTACTGTCCTAACGTATTAAACTACGAGTGCAACGAAATCTACTACTACTACTACTACTACTACTACTACTAGACACACTACACACACACTACTACAACTAGCCACAAACAAGTGTTCAGCCCCCCTTCGTTATTATTGGTTTAATTTTCATTCCTTTGCCAAACTACTTACAACTGAAGTAAATTTTGACTTGACAATAAGAACTTCGATATCAACTTAAACATTTAAATTATTTTTATTATAGAAACTAAAAATAAATACCACACACACACACACACACACACACACACACACACATATATTACGACACACATATACACAATTACGATAAAATACACACGCACACACACACACACACGTTCAGATACATACATACACATACTCTCTGAGAGAGATTGTCAAGTTAATCCAAGCTTATATATTTCATATGCTGTCTGTTATTTCAATTGGTGACTGCTATTTTTATTATTTTATTTATTATTACTACCATTATTATTATTATTTTAATTTTAATTTCATATTAGTTATTATTATTATTATTATTATATATTATTATATTATTATTATTATTATTATTATTATTATTATTATTATTATTATTTATTACTATTTACTTTGGTAAGTGGAGCCTTAACTCTGGAATTTTTTCTGTTCATTAAAGAACTTCTCATTCTTTCTTTCTTTCTCTCTTTTCTCTTTCTTTTTCTGCTTTTATTCTTACATTCTCTCTTCTTTCTTTCTTTCTTCTTTTTCTCTCTTTCTTTCTTCTTCTTCTTTCTCTTTCTTTCTCTCTTCTCTTTGGCTTTTTTCCACCATCGTAATCTCTCATTTCTGCAAAAAAGAGTATATATGATCATAAAGGAACTGGTTAATAAACAACAACACCTGCTACAACAACAGCTGAAGAATCTGGTGGAAAAGCAGCCATTGGTTTTCTTGTTAATGATATCTTCTATACAAGGACAAGATCAACAAATGCAACAACTAACAACAACAACAACAGCTTGGGAACCAGAGTCAAGCCAAGTCACAACGATCCATGAAACAACGATCCGCCAGCAACATCACGCAGCATAAATAAATAACAAATAAATAGCAAAACTATCATATACAGCAATCACTTAATGCTTGCCTGTTTTACTGTTTTACTGCTTTAACTGTTTTACTGCTTACTACATTAAAAACATTTACTTTGCACCTCCCCCCCTTAAAGCAATGAAGCAGTAAATCAATGGCTGGGGTACCTAGCAACAGTGTGAATAGTTAGCTTTACTGCTATACTGCTTTACTGCTTTACTGCTTTACTGTTTTACTGCTTTACTGCTTTACTGCTTATAATTAATCATCTACATTTATATTATTCACATATGTTAACAAAAATTATTTCAAAGTTTCTTAAAAATAATTAGGAGTTGTTATATTATTATTATTATTATTATTATTATTATTATTATTATTATTTTTTATTATTATTATTATATTATTTTTGTGTGTGTGTGTGTGTGTGTGTGTGTGTGTGTGTGTGTGTGTGTGTGTGTGTGTGTGTGTGTGTGTGTGTGTGTGTGTGTGTGTGTGTGTGTGTGTGGATGTGTGTGGCATTAATAAAATAATTTAACAGCTTATGATTACAGAAATTTTTATTAATAATTAAAAAATGTCTTTTAAACAAACTACTTTAAGACAAAAGCGAAGGCGAAGTCATAAAAATATCTAAAGGTGAACCGTAGTAGTAGTTATAGTAGTAGTTTCTGTAGTATTAGTAGCGGTAAAGTTAATAGTAGTAGTGGAAGTAGTAGTAGTAGTAAAGTAGTAGTAGTTTAGTAGTAGTAGCAGTAGTAGTTGTAGTAGTAGCAGCAGTAGTCCAGTAGTAGTTGTTGTAGTAGTAGTTTTAATAAGCTAGGGCCGTAGTAGTAGTAGTAGTAGTTGTAATAAGTCAATAATAATAGCAGTCACCAAATGTGTGTGTGTGTGTGTGTGTGTGTGTGTGTGTGTGTGTGTGTGTGTGTGTGTGTGTGTGTGTGTGTGTGTGTGTGTGTGTGTGTGTGTGTGTGTGTGTGTGTGTGTGTGTGTGTGTGTGTGTGTGTGGCATTTATTCTTAGTTCATTACAATAGTTAGGTTAGGATACGATAAATCTTTGTTAAATATTGCTATGTTTATGTAAAATTAACATTGTTAGCCACGGACCGAATACAAAATAATGGCTAATGAACGAAAGGGGGCTTCTAAATACCACTTGCTGTAGTAGCTGTAGTAGTGTGTAGTAGTAGTAGTAGTAGTAGTAGTAGTAGTAGTAGTAGTAGTAGTAGTAGTAGTAGTAGTAGTAGTAGTAGTAGTAGTTTTAATAAGTTAGGGCAGTAGTAGTTGTTGTAGTAGTAGTAGTAGTTTTAATAAGTTAGGGCAGTAGTAGTTGTTGTAGTAGTAGTTTTAATAAGCTAGGGCCGTAGTAGTAGTAGTAGTTGTAATAAGTCAATAATAATAGCAGTCACCAAATGTGTGTGTGTGTGTGTGTGTGTGTGTGTGTGTGTGTGTGTGTGTGTGTGTGTGTGTGTGTGTGTGTGTGTGTGTGTGTGTGTGTGTGTCGTCTCACCTCTGATCTTACTTGTATCTCTAGTTGGGGTAAATAAAAATAATTGTTTTCAGTGCTTTAAATACTCTGGTTCACCTATCTACTCAACATAATCTTCCATCCAGTTACAAAATCTTCTTCGAAAGCACACAACTCAAATCTTCCTTGTTCGCAATATTCTTGGCGTTTCCTTTTATCATGAGTTTAAATGAAAGGATTACATTATCTCTCAATAAATAAGATTCTAAGAGGTTTGGCGTTCTGAAGCCGTTTGCTCAGTATAGCCTTGTCTGCCGTTGGGTATATTGAGTATGCATTACATATTTTTGGGTGAATCTATCTCACACTGCACCCTTTGATAAGAAGAAGAAGGAGTCCAAAGCTCTTCGATTGGTCACCTCTTTCTTTCACTAATTCTCTCCAATCACTTTCTAGCCGTCGTACTGTTTTACTATCGCTAGTGGAATGGATACGGCCTTTCTGAAATCTCTAGTCGCATACCTCCTCCTTTGAGAAGAGCTCGGGCGACTGAGCTTTCCACAGTCTCATCCTTTCTCTGTTCAACTCTCTGACCCTAGGCTTAACCGCCATGCTCAGTCTTACATATACTTTCAACTCCAAAAGTTCTATATATATATATATATATATATATATATATATATATATATATATATATAGTTATGTATATATATGCATGGTGTTGAATGCGAAAGCGTTTCAATGATAAATGCGAAAACGGTTAACACCTGTAAATTGATAAATGAAACGGTGCTAATACGTTA
>JABUQX010028335.1:0-60903 GCA_015478945.1 Trachelipus rathkii | reverse complement strand
ACGTCAATAGTTTTTGTCAGAAATATATTTCGTTCATCAATATGAGAAACCGTGTCTGTGGGCCTCCCGCGTTCGCTAGCTGAGAAGAAGCAGTCCTCGCATCCTCGGATGGCTTGACCGGTGGTGCGTTGGTTTTTGTTTGTTTGTATGTCTGTCTTAGTTCGTCTGTCGGTCTTTCTTTATACGCCCAATGTTTTCTTATTTTATCTTGTTGAGAAGGACTTTTTCTCTGTTTCTGGTTTGTTCTTGTTTGGGTAGTGTGTTTTTTGTCTGGATTACTGTTTTGGTTAATTTGTGTGCTCTGTGTTTTGAGTTTGTTGTGTAAGTTGGGTGTGCGGCTTGGGGGTGTTTGTTTGGGTGGGTTGTGCTGAATTGGTAGTTGAGGGTATAATTAAATAATTTAAGTAGGAATTCTCTATGTTATAATATACGTGTTGCGTAACACGATATAATAATTTGAAATCAACTAAAAGTTAAAGATTTATTTAGTTTGGGTGTTGGTGGTGCGGGTGTATTTATTTACCTATCCTTTTTGTCAAACTGTTGTCATCCACCGTCCGCGTTGTGTAAATTCGCTTGAGTAGATAATTTGTTTTGCTTTTGGGTTTGGTTCAAATATTACCTTGAGACAAATAACCTTGGTGACATAATATACTGGGTTATCTATATCGGGCTCCCTATCGTCTCCTTTCGAGTTCCAAAAGTGAAAAGGAGAGAGATATGTGAAATGTTAATATCGTAATAAAATAAATAAAATAAAAAAAAAAATAAAAGGAACAAAATCATTTGGCACTAATAAATTACAAAAGCTCGCGGATAGTCCCACGACTCTAGTGATTGTCCAGCGCCACGTCCAAAAAATCTCTAAATGTAGCATTTCTGGAGAAGCACTTTGAAACAAGTTACATAAGCTTTTTCCAAGAAACAGTTCTATGCAAGTGAACTATCAATATTCGATCTGCAAAATCATCATCAAGAACTTTTCTTAAATTTACTTGAAAATTTTTCCGCTATTTCATTATCATCTGTTTAATCTACCTATCGTTGATTCAACTTCATTATATAGCTTGATCTACCCTGATTTTGATTCCAAAGCTGTGATTAAAATATGGGATTAAAACTTAAAAATAAGATTTTTCAGTCTTCTGCTATTTTTCATTTGTTTACAATTGTAAATTCGATGAAAACTAAAAATTTAGCTCAGCGGCGGCTTATATTAGTTTATAGAGGTTATACACCCATATTAGTTAGAATTCATTGCACCATCTCGTTTCTTCCCATAAGTTTTCTAATGTAAGATCATCTTAATTTTTTTATTTTAAATGCGTCTTATGTGTTCGGTAAAAACATTAAATATCTCAATCGTTTCCAACAGATTACAGAAATTTTTTTCACTAAATTTTTGTTAATGTACTTTTAAATATACTAGAAGGCCAAAAATCTAAAAAATCTAAGTGTTTCTTGTCTTTGCAATTATAATTATTGCAATAGAAAACCTCATTTTCAAAAAATTATAATGTATTAGAAGTCATATTAGTAGCATATTCATTCAATTCTATAAGCGTAAGGTTATTCCAGTATACGAATTAGTATTCTGTTACTTGTTATGAATAAATGATACTGTCACTTACCTTTAAAACAACATGATTAAAGGAAATTCAATAAGCATAGATCATATTACGGAACATATCTTTAGATTTCTTGACAAATCACATGGTCGAGCCATGATGTCGTATTATGAGCAGGAGAAAGAGTAAATGAATCTTGCGGTAGACTTATCAACAACAGTCAAATTGATTTACTTCAATAAATTCCTGTTAATAATTTACCAAAGTTGAAGCATCAGATGATTCATAGTAAAATCACCAATTATTTAATTAGGGAATCTTATTGATTTTTCAATACTTTTAATTATGCCTCTATTCTTCAATGAATTAATAAATTCAATAACTGATTCATTATCTTTGTTATAATAACAATTTTTTATACTCTATGTTATAACAGTCATCAACTTTTATGAAGATTCAAATTAAAAGCAATACAATTATTATAGAGTCATTATGTAACACTGGCTCAATACTTTTTGATAAGGTTTGTTTCCATAATATACACATATACCTCTTTAGGTCTCCTCATGTATTACATTTAACAACTTCTTTAATGAACGACAAAAGACACATTATCCCATTCTTCTGAAAAGTTATTTTTCCAATGAATCTTTTTCATTAGCATTGAAATTCACTTGTAATAAAATATAGATCATGTTAAAGCATAATTTCCTTTATGAGTATCTAAATTATATTAATAACGGAGTTATTACAGTTGTTATAAAGTTAACCATGTTTAAATTCTTAAAAACATCATTTGTTATTGCCATTTATTTCTGTTTATAAAAAATATTCTAATATTATTCTCGCAGGCCAGAAGTTTTCATTTAAAAAGACTTTTTTCTTTTAAACTTGCTTCACTTGTAATTTTAAATGATTTAGAGTAGGGGATTCCTGCAATTCAACTCTTCAATATTTAAGCAACTATTTGTCCCAAGGCTTCTTTGAAAATCTGGCGAAATTGGATTATTTTTAACACATTTAATTCACATCTGCAATTAATAAAATTCCATAACCAACGTATTAAATTGGCCACTGTTTGATGTTATTCATTAGTTTTTACTTTTGTATTATGTCCTGTTCAAGTAATTTAGTTACTCTTTTTTCTCAGTGGAAAATAAATCATTTTTGTCAATTTTTTTTTCGGTCATATTTTTCTAACCAAATGTTCGTCCTTTTTATCTTTTCGGAACAATTTTGTTATATACCTTGCAAATATTTATATCTGTGGGTATTAAAACTTTCATAAGATTTCATAAATTTATTGTTAAAGTTTTCTAAAGCTTTAATAAGTAAACGTGTGTTCCTTAAAAAAAAAAATAAAAAAAAAAAAATAAAAAAAAAAAAAACTTACCCCGAAGAAACCGTAAAAGATTCCTCCTAAAATTTAGGGAAGCCTCGTAACATGCGCGTAATCCGTTGCCCTTTTTTTTCTTAACCTTTCTCGCGCCTTCTCCCTTCTTCCTGCATCCCAGTGTCCATACCAACTCGATTTACTATACACTCACAACACAAGAATTGACTACGGGCAGCCATACAAGCGCTACTTCTTCATGACAGAAGCGAGAGAGACGAATCTACCACAAAACACGCTGATCTCTCAGCTTACAACACCAACCAGATTTACACAACAGTCACACAGATTTACTTACACTCACCGCACACAGGATTTTACTGTTATACTTATACTATAAGTTATCCTTCCAAATTATATACCAACTTACACAGACAGATTTACTTACAGTCCCACAAACAGATTTACCTACACACCACGCAGATTTACTTTATCTCTCACACAGAAGTATCTGTCATCTTCTCCAAAAAAAAATCTTCACTCTCACACACAGAATTTACTATGACACATCATACTTAGATTACTTTGACCAGTCTCCATATGGGTGGAAAGTCCTACAACACATCAGATTTACTTAGCAGTTTCACACACAATCAGAGTTTACTTTACACACTACATACACTATGTACTACAACGCATTTCGCATGTATATCTCCTCAACTACACACACGCAGCAATGGCGCGTCCTCATTGCATCACCGTCACAGCACGCACATAGTCACTTGTCAAGGAATTCAAAGGGGTGGAAGAGTTGACAGTGAAAACGTAATTGTAGAATAATCGCTTTCGGGTTCTCCTAATGAAGCGAAGATGAGTGCAGCAGCATTAAATTAGAATCAGAGTTGCTTAACTTCTATTAATAATGATTAAGCAAGTAACAGTTGATTATTTTGAATAGCAAAGAATTATAATTATTAAACTGTTTATCCTACTTCGGTGTTGTTTATAGAGGACAAGTTGTTCAGTCTATCCAATTTATATATCTTTTAAGTTATATACATAACTTTAGTAAAATTTTAGATGACAATTTTTTTGATTAAAAACATAAACAAATAACTAAAATTTTCAATTACGACTTTTTATAAATAACAAACAATTAATTATATATAAGCAATCCTTTAAGTATATCTCTCAGACTGAAACTTCAAGTTCAGTACACATGAAGTAAAGAGTTTATCGGCGACGCGCCCGGCGCAGTGACTCTCTCCATTATTTAGTTTTTCCATAACCTACCGATACACTTACTACAAGCTATGTATTCACACTCTGTGTTTAAATTTATTTCCACATACCTTCGTGTTACTCTCTCTGTCTACATTCTCTGTTGTTTTGCGGATTGTATATATAGTTGCTCTGAAAATAAGTTGTAGTTCTAATTTGACTACGCTGATGCCTACATTTGTGAGTGAACGAGTGTAATTTAAATTATACATTAAAACGTTCAGCTCATTCTAGACGATCCACTTTTTACCAATAAATTAATCATGACTCTTCTTTTATCGGTAAAAAATCTTTCCCTACGTATAGTTCGTCGCGTTATTCTACGCAAACTGGCGTAATCATGTTGATATTATTCGCTCGATGCTGTAACGAACCTCGTTGAAGAAAAATGATTTTCAGAGAGCGTTTTTTGTGACTTCGAATAAATATAAATTTCATTTTATTTGTAAATTATACTTTCTGGAACTATGTATTCCCGATATCAAGATTTAAACACCCTTCCGATACCCCTTTTAAAATTTATTTTATTACATGCCAAATCCACTTTTATTTTTGAATAGTGCACGAGGTCGACCGCGCCTTTTCATTAGTTTTTTAATTACAAAAAAACGACTTTTATTTTATATATAACATTTATTAAAAAATAAGGTTAAAAATTTTCTTATACCATTTCGTTGCTTCGTTCGCGAGCCTGTTGCACCACTGTTCGACGACGACGCGGGATCTACCATTATTCGGAAGCGCGAGCGCGTCTGGCATTCAAAGTAAGCCACGACGTAATGGACGCCTATCTCCCTTCGTCACATCAATGGACTACCGATCGACTCCTTCTTAAGTGAGAGAATAACCGCGGTCGCGTCAGCACCACTTCAAAAATTTGTTTATTAGTAATAATAAAGATTTTTTCTTAAAAAAATTTTTTTAAATCTCAATATTACTAAGAGGAAAGTTTTTTAAAAAAAACTTACCCAGGCAAAGCACTTTTCCCTAAAAATAGACGGCCACGACGGAATTCGTTGCAATTTGGTTCTGCACGGCGGCTTCTCCTTTGTCAAGCTCCAATGGATGGCCGGTGCGCCTTTCTGGAGAGGAGAAAATTTATT
This sequence comes from Trachelipus rathkii, assembly GCA_015478945.1. Taxonomy (NCBI): domain Eukaryota; kingdom Metazoa; phylum Arthropoda; class Malacostraca; order Isopoda; family Trachelipodidae; genus Trachelipus; species Trachelipus rathkii. The sequence continues at coordinate 55,618 of JABUQX010028335.1, read as the reverse complement.
AAAACACGTCCACTCAGCACAGCCTTCCAAAATAAACTGACTTCTTTTTCGAAAAATTCTCTCTCGTATGTCGTCGCCCGTGCACGAAGTTTCGACTGGCAAAACTACGTCTGCGAAAAGATAGACACATCGCATAATTGAAATGTTCAACTTTATTTGGCGACATTTTCAAAATCCACCCTCCTGTACAAAAAACAATCTCTTCTACTGATATAAATTACTGATACGAAACTGAGTAATGCTTACTCTTCTCCATTCTCCATAGTAAAATGGTTTGGGAATTGAGGGAAGGTCGCGACTGGCGCCTCTGTAGCCCTTATGACATTAATTTTTTTTCAATATAGAGACGTGTTTATTAACATCTCAGTCTCATTTTGTAACACTCACCGTGAAGAGGAGACAGTATTTAATTTAACGGGCCTCTTAACACCGTTTTCCCATGCTGCCGTTCTCGCCCGTAGCTCATGTGCTCACTGTATTGACTCGAAACGCACTTCGGGTATTTCCTCTGTAAAAATACGTTATTCGATAAGCGCGAGGGCGCGGCAATCATACGACTACGTATAGCGTCTCTCCACATTAGTAATTGCCAGAGCGACCTAAATCTAGGATAAACCTTTTGTATATGTGGACGCCTATCTTTCCCCTCTCGAGGGGCGGATTTTACCGAGCATCTACATTGGACCAATACCCGGAGGTTCAGACTGTAATAACTTGGCTAATTCCTAGATACGATATAAATACACCTATATATGACACTCGAGCACCGGCGTAGTCACACATAGTAATATTATTTTTTATTTATTGCATTTATTTTTCTCTCTTAAATAATAAATATATCTTATAACATTCAACATGCATCTCCTAAGAGAAACTTTGAAAAAAAACATTCGGTAAAGAATATTTCCTATGAAGTCTAGAGACGCCGACTAAACGATAATCACAGTTGAAATGTTTCTCATCTCCACTCACGTCCTCTTTCGTTCCGTTCGAGGTTCGACCAGTCCGTGTGGGTCCGCCCGAATGTGCTATTCTCTGATATCGTGCGATAATTTTAATACATAAAACGGTTACGTGGCTGAACCACTTTTTAAAGGTTAACAACGACTTTTCTTCTTCGGGAATTTAGCCCTAGATTATTGTCGTCTGTGTTTCTCGGTGTTCAAGCTTTGTTTCTGGCGGCGTGTTCGCGTTCTAGACTGCTTAGACGGCCATGTTTTTTATCTTCATTATGCCTGAATCACCAATTAACGTAAAAACTGCGTTGTACTCTTTATAATTCACATGTCACGAACCCGTAAAATGAACGATTATCTGTTGGTATTTTTACGTATGGATTTATCAGGCACATTTTCTTTTAAATATGAGTTATTCATTTAGTGAGAATGTGAGACGACTCCGTCCTTACTTCATTAGTTATTTTTTCATAATTGTAAAGACGAAATGTTTTAATTATTATTTTTACATTATTATTTCATTTTTAACAGTTAATATATATAATTTATAAAAAATTTTATACTTTATTATATAATTATTTATACATCTTAAACATCTACTCACATTTTTTTAATAAGTGGAATAAACTGGGAGGTTGAGAGACTCAAAAATGAATTTTCATATAAAAAAATGAATTCCACGACGTCCAAGTTGAGTTTTTATTTGTTTTATTTAAGACTTATTCCCATCGTTCAGCATCCTGTGCGCCGACGAAGCGCCTTCTTGAGAGAGATTTATAAAACACGTCCGCTATGCCTTAGCACCGATTCCAAAATACAAAGTCTGACTCCTCTACTTCGGAATTTTCGGCCTTAAGATTAGACATGCCGTAACATGATGAAGACCGGAGCACTCGGTTTGAGATTGACTCGACTGATGTTTTCATATTGGGTTTTCGACGCCAATTATCAGTTACGCATCTTTAAATGAATTTATTAGCTATTATTTTAAATTTTCTTATTACTTTTAGCAAAATACTTCTCCGCCGCAGATTATTATTTCCCTTATTGCTTAACTAATATAATATTTTCACGTTAAATTAAAATTTATTAAATCGAAAATAAAGAGAGGAAATTTAAAATAAAAACTTATAACCTCCAAGTGACGAAGATTTCCTAAAATAGAATGCCACGACGTAATCTGATTGCCTTTTTGTTGTCTCTCGCTGCCTTCTACCTAATTCGTATCAGCCATCAATGTTGAGGCCGCCGTAAAGCACCTTTGCTTGATAGAGAATTATTGAACACTTCCGAACTCATCTGTATCAATCCTTCCAAAGAACTGACTAGTTTTCTTCATCTGTGATAATTCGCCATAGCTGCGCCCCTCGGGCTTCATGAGGTCGATAAGTGGGCAAATGGTTGATGAATGATATTGACTCCATGGAAACTGATTAATTATTTCAACTTTTTTGCGCGCCAGGAAAATATATCTTAAATCAGATCTTAAATAAGAATAATTATTAGATTTTATAAATATAAATTTACCCTTCACAATGTATAGTTTCGTCCAGATTTTCTGTTTTTAAGTTATGTTTTATTTATAAGTATAAATAAATATTATACTCAATTAATTTATTATTAATATAAATGTTTTAGAAATTAATTAATGATCATAATTCTTATCCAATTTACATTTTGAATTTTACAGTAATTAATTTAATAATAATAATTATTGAATGAATAGTAAATTATTATATATATAATAATATGTTAATTTAAAGTGAAAAACTCTAATAATAATAAATAATACATATAGATACCATAATGATGATGTTTTAGCCAACTTTCAGCATTTAACGATAGTTTAGGCTCTTAAGAAACATGTACTATATATAAAAAAGATATCAGCCTTCTTTCCGCGATTCCTCGCAACGCGAGCCTCCAATTATCTACATTAGTATATTTAGCATTATTAGGTGACGTTTTCACGCAATGAAATCACCTCCCATATAACGACCTTGCCAGTTGCTCCGATCTAAGCGTTAGATTAATTGATGACTCCTCATCGCTACCGCTTTTATATAGATAACTTATGAAGCGATAAAATCTATAGCACTCCTTTCGCGTTAGGATCACGATTCAATGGGTTACTGAAATCCTTTCGAGGTTTATCGTATATAGGCAAACTGTGTTAAGTCGAAGGTCTAAGTATAAGTCGAAGGTTCATATATGACACTTGTAAATAATGAGATATTCAAAGAGCGAATTAATTTCACAACATTTTATTTTTTAGGTCGAAATTTTACGGCATTTAGTCGATCTCTTCTAGTACATCCTCTGCTTTATATTTAGTATACCCTTAGCCAGGCCAGTTTACTACTGTAGACTTTACAACTGAATCGCGCGTCTTAGCATTTAACTTATTGTTTTAAAGCCTTATAATGACGGGAACGCTAGGCCTGATATGGTATTTGGAGAAAGTCGCTTACAGACACATTTTCGCGATATCCCTGGTGAGTGAGGTGACACGAATATAACCTCGAGTTATTTATAGTGACGTTCGGTGATTCAGGTGTATTATCCCACAAACACTCGATAACATCTAACTTCCAAGCTGATTATTGTTTTGTAGTTTATAAAATTGCCTAGAGTTAATTTTGGGCTTACATTCGCTGGTTTCTTCGCACCAAGGCTAATAACTGCCTTTGTCTCGATCGGGCGACAGGCTTTTTTCTCGGAGGTTATTAAAAGCCTTGAGCTCTGTGTCGAGGTACGCCTAAGAGTTTCTGTAAAGCCAACTCTCAGTGTAAATACTATACAAAGTAATTCATTTGCCTACGAAGAATAAATACGCTGGTATTTATAACATGGTGTATTTGGGGTATAGTCGAGGCTGGTAGCATTCTCCGTTTTTGAAACATTGAAATTTACATCGAGTAGGTCTACAAGTATTGTGTCGAACGGTTTCTATAAGTTTGACTAAAATATATAAAAGAAATATCCAAGAAGTTAGGTTCACACACTAACATACAAGTGTTAAGTAGGAATTTTTCTTTTGGTCGAGTTTTATTCTATGCTAATCTAGACCTAGTAATTCGACTTGTGCTGGATTGATATACTGAGATATAACTGTTGAAGGTGAAGTCATGATATAGCACTTAGTGAATAATTTAAATAGAGAACATAATTAATCATATTTGAATATAATAATATATAAATAAAAATTCAAATAGGAATAATCAATAATTAAGTAATTGCACGATTATAAGAGACACTCAAAAACTAGTGAAGTGGAGTAATATTGAATAGATGATTTATCTCTTATAAATTATTTTTAAATCACTAAATAGATCTTGTTAGGAGAGGTTTCAATTAAAACAAAATCTTATCCCCGATTTCGAGAGATTTCCTAAAATAGTCACTCGGCGCGAAGACGTAACCGTCCTCCTGTGTTTTCTCTAACACGCGCCACCTATCTCCTCTACGATTCAGCATCTGTGTGACGCTCCGCAAAAGCTCATTTTCTTTGAGACAGAGATTAAATTATAAAACACGTGCCGGGCCTTAGCCACCGCTTACAGAAAGTAGAACTGACTCATCTTCGTCGGAATTCAGGCGCCTATTGTGTAGTCATCGCGCTTTCAAAAAGAGGCGTGAGCCAGTACTGTGTTGGTTTATTGATGATTGACTCCGATTACTGTCTGTTGATCGATTATTTTCAATTTTTTTCGCGACATATCAACACGCATACTTTAAAAAAAAAAATGCATGTATTAATATAAATTTTACTTAAATAGATACTTTTGCATAATTTTGGCATTTTTACCAGATTATGGCACATGGTGAGCAGGAGGTACCGTATTCTGAGGTCGAAGTGAAGTATATTAAGTAAAACACGGTGCAGTCTAAATGCCGACGCTACCACAAATTAGTGTTGAAACTTTAACAATATAGACTTTACACTTAGAATAAGTTTTATCCTCAAAATTTAAGAGACAGCTTTAACAAAAACATCACACACAGGTAGGAAGAACTATTTTCAACGACTTTCTATAAACCATGATCATAGAAACGGACAACGAGACCGTATCCGTTGTGCTCTCTTGTTTATCCACGTCACCGCGCCTTCTCCTTCGGTTTCTCACGATATTTGAAATCCTATATGGGCCAGTCCTCGATTAAGCGCCAATTCTCAAGAGAAATGTTCGGCCCAGCATTTATAAACATTTCTCTTGATGTCAATCAGCGATCTTCTTTCTGGAATTATTTATTAGAAATAAAATAACAAAGTATTGATTAGATAATTATGATGCTTACCCTATTAGGAAAATTTCCTTTCGCACTTAGGGATGCCGGTTCTGGACCTTCCCTTAATTTTATGCGGGAACGACATAACTATATTTTTTTCGGAGACGAGTTTAACAAAGTCGCCCTCTCTATGTTTTGGGTTGGAAAACTACTTCATTTAACCAAGGGTTTTATCCTAGTTAAATTCATATGATGGCCTAAATTTAGGGATCCTTACATAATCAGTAATGTTTTTAAACTGAATAATATTTTCAAAGAAGTAAATACGTCTTAATACTATTCCATAATCACACACACACATAACGTATACGAATCCACGTTGAAATTTATAAAAGATTGCCTTTTTTTTCTCACTAAACACGCATTTAAGATATTGAATGTGTTTTGTAAAGTAAATTAAGAGCTAATTCAAACTACCATTCTTGCTTGCCTAGGTATCAGGTATGTAAAGTTGACGTTCTCCCATTCACTGAGTACGCGTTACATATGCAAACGAATTTTATACATTTTTATAACTGCATACATATTTGAATTTTGTAAAAATTGAATTTTTGATTTAAAAATTGAATGATTTTACATAAATTGTTTTTATACTATCAAAACAGGAAACGTTAAAGCACAGGAACTTTCAGTAGATGGCTGTAGCCTGTAATAATTGGGAAACTTCTGCAAAGACAATATACTATACGTTATATTTCTAAAAGCACTTTACTTATACTTTACTTATACTTACTTCTATACTTAAAATCAAACACTATACTTATACTTATATATATATATTTGAACTTGTTGTACATTATAAAAATAAATTTATATCATATATGATTTTTAACAGTAAATATGTAAATATTTTATAAATATAAACTCCTTGTTAACAATATAAAATGTTATTCCTTTTTCCCAACAAAAATTCCAGTAGAATAAGATTTACGTACCGTAATAGTCCACTCTATATCTATTACTAGAAACATTCACTAAGAATAATGTGTAAATTATTCTCTATAAATTATTATATTTTAGAATTCTATTGTTAATATTATTAAATTGCACTTAAATTATTCTAATATAATTTGCTTTGAAAATAATAAAAAATACATAGTATTTAAGAAATATGTATTAAGAGTAACTACCTTCACACTATCTTAACTGTGAGATAAACCCTAATAAATAGTATATATATATATATATATTAAACTTAGAACTAGATTACACATTATTGAACTGATACTTTATATACAAGTGTAATTTAAAAAATCATGTTATTATCAAATAAATGATGTTTATGCGGAAGACTTACATTACACTTAGAATATTGCGTGATGTGCGCTATGTGAGAACTGGAAGTCACAATTATACACCACATATATATTAAAATGCATATAAGCTCATTGAGACGATACAAATATTAATGTTATGTAACAACATTTCCTCGTCTATATCGTATAGTCAGATTTTTAAGCACAAAATTACTGCAAATATTATAGAACACTATTGAATTTTCTTTAAGTATTTATCATTATAATATGATATTATTTTCGTTTTATGATATATTGCTGTTTAATGTGAAGCCGATCGAGACGTAGAACTGAACCATAAAAAATAAATACTATAAATAATTATCTCACAAAAAGTAGGCCGATTTTGGAATGTAGCTCCATAATTAATCATCAAGTGTGCGCCTAGTTCAGCTGTTGTTTACGCAGTATGAGCGCCAAGGGTTAGACAGCTCACCTTGTTCTACCACAGATCAATGTACGCGTTTAACGGTTACAACCTGGGTATGTATAGAATTAACTATATTGAATTTGTTATTTTTAGAGAATATGTATTTGTTTTATTTGTTATTATTAGGGAAATTTATATAAATTTATATTTCTCTCAAGTAGATCAAGTATATTTTGACTCAATACAGTTGTATTGAGAACTTTGTCAGTATTTCCTAAGATATATAGTCGATGAATTACGATTAAAATACGATATGTCGATTATGGATTATTTTGATCTCATCTCGAGAGCTAATAAATATAGACATGATGAGCATGATAAAACTAATATACCTTTCACGGATTTCTATTCACAATAAGTTTTTGACACGTAGCATTCACTACGAAGGGCCTACAAGGCATGTAACTAGAAAAACTATAACATTTACAGGAAAATTAAAATATAAAGTAACATTTTTTTATATTTCAAGAGCATAGATACAACTTCAAAATTGCTATTATGAAAACTTTATAAATAAAAAAATTATATTTATTTATCTAATATATTATATTAATAATCACTATACCTATTAAATAATTTTATAGTATATATTAATTACTGTTATTAGATCTAGGTACTAGGTAGTAATGGCGTAAGCTGTGATTAACCTTGAATACCTGCATTCGTTCACGAGAGCAAGAGTTACCAAACAAGTATTTTTTGATTTGTTGACGGAGCATTCTGGAGAAAACTACAAATGATATTTTTCACTTTTCTAATTTATATCTGAGTTCGGGCTGTTATTTTTAATTGTGTGCCGGGTCACAGACGCCCAGCGAGAGAGATAAATGAAAGGGTGAGGGACTTTCGAGTCCCCACTCAGTTATCAGTACCCCTGTTAGTAATCGTAGAAACCCCGTCATATTACACTCCACACTTGATCCCTATCATTATAATTTTACACTCAGTTATATGATTAGAGGATAAATTCTTTATTATACTTATATAAAAAAATTTCAACACAATGGACCTATAATATTATTGCGCGCTCACTATTCTCACATGGTAGATTGTCTTTCTGAGCTTCGGACTTAGACAACCATAAGTATCCTACAATAACAGAGACAGCTTTCCGGTAGATTGGTTTACAAATCATTTTTTATGAGTATCTACAAATATGGTTCACACAATTTATAAAAAACGAGCGTTAATATTTTTATTTCTAATTTTTAGTGAATAAAATTCTAAAAATGTCTCCGATATGATATAATAAAATGAATAATATTTATTTTCCTGTAGTTGTTCTTCCTATATATATACGCTTTTGAGCATTTTATGAAATAGAAAATAGAAGAATTTGGGCTATATGACTATATGATGCATCTCCATAATATATTATATATTTTTTATATATACATTATATAAAAAAAAATAATGTATAATAAAGAAAGTATTATTATTTTAAAATTAAGAAAATTATATGTTATACGCTATAATATATATATTATATATATATATATATAATATATACTATATAATATATTATCAAAGTTTTTAATAAAGATTTTATATTATCATTCAGTGTCGGAAATATTTAGTGATAAATTATTTATTAAGATATGTGTTAATTTATATGCTTGTAATAAGTTTCTCTTTTTTTTATTTATATATAATATATTGTAATTGAAAAATTATATAATAAAATTTATATATATAGAGAAATGCATAATTAATATATTCAAATAATAATCAGTAAAGATATATAATAAATATAATTATATATATATCATAGTAATAAATTTTTTTTTAGTCATCATAAATAACATAATAATCAATATATATATAATTTATATATATATGACTATATCAAATTTTTTAATTATTTAATTTAGAATTGTATTATGTAACATTATAATAAATAATAAGTATAAGAATAAGTTAATAATACATTATAAAAATACAAATGCATGACATACGAAACAAATGATTAAAGATTCAGTTGATCATATATATATATTATATATATATATATATATAATATATATATATAATTATATATATATAATATTAATTAATATACTAATATAATATATATATAGTAATATATAATATATATATTAATATATTTATATTATTATATAATATAATATATATATATTAATAAATAATATATAATTATACATATAATAATGATATAATAGTGAGCTCAGAAAATTATATAGAAGCACATATTGAAGATAATGAAAAGCAGGTATATCATTATTATTATTATTATTATAATTATTATTATTTTTATTATAATAATATAAATTAATTTATTATTATTTTTTTTTTTAATATATTTAGTTTGTTGAATTATTTTATTTTATTATTATTGATTTTTCCTTTATGATTTTTTATGAAGTTCTAAAATTACTTTTTTTTGATTATATTTATTATTATTTATTAATATTAGTTATTTAAATTCTACTATTAAGTACCGATTATTATAAACATAATAATAGTTTTAGTAAATATTAATTTAATATATTTAAACTTATTTTAAATATTTCTTATATAATACTTAAATAGCAGTAAAAATTTCTTATGAAGAGAAACCAATCAATTTTATTATTTATATTTATTTTAAATTAATAACATGTTTTTTATTTTTAATAGTAATTGAATGAATTTGATTAATATATCGATGAAATGTATTACACTGAAATAAATATAATTAGGTGATAAGCAGACATGACAGAGGATATAATCTTATTGTTATTTCATAAACAGTTTTTAATAGTATAAAAATTTTACCATAACCTCACGTGAAAATTATCTGAAATATCATTAGGCGATTGTAATTATTTATTACGTTCCTTCAACACCCTAAATATTTTTTGTTTGAGAAAAATACTAAAGAAAAAAAGTGGAAAAATTTTTGACATACAGATTAATTCTGCTCAATAATATTTTTATACAATAAATTTCATAAAAATCACAAAAATAATATACTCTGTAGAAATACATACATAATATTGACTTCATATTTGATCTAGATCTACGTAGGGATGAGAAATCATATTTGAGAATATTGCATCATATCTGAGAATATAACATAATATCTGAATATTGAATACTTTTATTTTACACTGATTCTGATTTCACATATTATTAGGATATTCATATACAAAATATAAAATAAAACCCATAAATTCAAAACAAGTATAAATATATTAGCTAAGTGCAGACTTTGAAAGAGGGAAAGGTAGAAATATATATATATAATATATATTTAATATATATATATATATAGCAACTATGGAATAGAGATATATATATATATAATATATTATATATTAATATAATATATCATAATATCATAACTACCTTGCTAATTCATGTGAAATTTCGAAACAAATTAATTCAAAATTAGTATTATTATCTCTTGAATTTTTAATATATAAATACACTAGATTTCAATTTACATTAGTGTTGTCAACTTTCCCTATATACCTCTGAGGTAACGGATTCACACTATTATTATATTTTATCTATATCAATATTTCTAAAGTCTGTTGTATTGTCTATTACAAAGTCCTCATTGAAGAATGAATCAACACAACATTTCGCTACAACTACCACTTACCAGCAAAGCGTAGTATTCATGTCAATAATATAAAATATAATAAAAACCATTAATTCAAACCGAGAAAAACGTCCTAAATTAAAACTTTAAGAGATATAAGAGGTTGACATCGCGAATTATTTAAGATGTTATCAATAAATATATTATTGTCATGTTGTAGGAGATGTATAGTTCAAGAAACTCGACCTTAATCTGATACATATATGGAAGTTAATTCTGTAGAGTAAATAGAATATACACCTATTTTTTATACAATAAGCCATCAAAGGTGAATAAAATATATATAATAATAAAGTTATACGATTTTAGATTTACTTTCTTCTATCATCTATAGCCTCGTAACTTGCGAAAAATTCACACGAGAATAAATATTATTATTTGTATTATATATTAATAAATTAATCGATAATTATTAACGGTGACACCAAATACATTATTCTACTTCTAAATACTGAAATAACAGTAACGATGAGAAATAATAATAATAATATTTAATTAAAAAGTCATTTAAATAAAGTATAAAATTTAAAAAATATACTAATATGATATAATTATATATATATATATATAATATCTACCAATAATTATAATAAATACACATAATATATATATATCTCAAAAAGGGAGATATAAAATAAATAGTAAATAAAATAATTAAAAAACAACATTATATTTACAGAATAATAAAATATTATTATTAATGAATTAAATACATATATAATATAAATGGACAATAAATTTATATATAATTAAATAACTCATAATCATATTAATAATTAATAAAATATATAAATTTATATAAATTAATATAATAATAATATTAATAATGTATAATAATATTTTTAAATAAAATATTGGTATTATATTATTTAAATAAAATAAAAAAAAAATTATTTAAAAATAAGCGCTCCTAAGATAAAAGAAGATATAATGAAATTAATATATATCAATATCATATATTAATATAATTTAAATGCAATAAATTATAAATTTAATAATGATAATATATTGAAAGTTACAAACAGATAATAAATGTATTTAATATTAGATAAATAAAATAATATACATATTATATATAATATATATAAATAATTTTTTATATAATAATTTTTAATAATAATTTATTAAATATTTTATATAATATAAATGAAAAGGATAATAATAATATAATATTGTAATTATTTGTTTATATAAAATTTATAATATTATAATAACAATGATACATTCAATTTATCATCTTAATATATATATATAATATATTATATAAATGAAATATAAAAAAATCGTTGAAATAAATTTATATAATCCACACTAAGACTGAAAGCTATATAATAATATATGAAAATACTTATTAATTATCTATGTGTACATAGTTATATAATGATATCCATGGAGTATTTATGGAGTATTAATATAGATAATATAATTACTGAGTAAATGGATATCTAAAAATATGATGAAATAATACGATTGTGAGCGTATGAGGAGTTATAAGGATTAAAAACTGATAAGCTCGAAAGATCTGGTACATGGTCCTAGTGAGATAATATTTATATTCCAATGTCATCGAAGGGCATCAGTGAGCAGATTCGTACGCGTCTCAGATATAGATATAGTATGTATTATATGTTTATCTTACTTGTGTACTTATAATTTATATGGTATATGGAATGGGTTGATAAAAAATTAGTACGTGAGGGGTAGGTCAAGGGAAAGAGGTTGTTAGAATGATGGATAGAATGGAAAAGAGAGTTGAGATAGAGTGACCTTGCTTATATAGGACTCTGATGAATGTTATTTGTGTATGGCGACATATTAACTGATAAAGATGAAGTTTGTGAAGATTTAGTGATAAGATATATAGGTTTCAGAACAGACAACAAACTCATTTAATCTAAAACAGTACTATTGAAAGTAAAAAATAATATATAAATATTACATTATTTTATCGTTCACTTAGTATATCAGCGTAGTAGGTTGAATATTTAACTAGATATGGATAATGGTGATATAATTATGAGACATATATCTTACTTTACCACGATATTTAGAATGATATTTGAAAATATAATGTATAGAAAAGGGAAGTTTATCCGTCAAACTGTATTAATTATCTCATAAATAAGAGAATAGGTATGAAATTTATGTCTCACTCTATGAGAAACGTGTTGTCGCACACGGACTCGAAGAAGTAGTATATAGGTTTTAGGAGTAGAATATGTCACATAAAGGTCTATACAATAAGGTGATAGTAATAAGGGCAGACATAAGTCATTTATTGATAGATATGCGCACTATAGGGTAATATTTTCACATAGGCACCTATATCTGTTCAGCTCTCTTTCATTCGAACTGCTACGAAGACTCATAGTTATTCTGTTTGTATATACATATGTGATTATAATAAGAGTGAGAATAGAGTTATAATGAATAGTATGTGAGAGTAATATGCTACGTATATATACAAGTCGTTCTAGTGTTTCAATATCTATATATCACGAGTGTGTGTATCTTGTAGCTTGAGTAGATTGGTAGGTAAGATAATTGGAATCACATTTATCAGAAATGAAATGTCGCCACATTTTACGGCTCAATAACCTAGATATCACCAGATGCGACATGATAAAATTATACGCCTATCGTAAAATATAAGATAGAATAAAGTTCTGGTAAAGAATAAAGTATCGATCTAGTTTTGCATATATTATTGATGTCATAAAGATAAACGGATGCTAGAGAGAGTCGCGCACTTGAGCAAATTGGCACGAGTATCAAGTTAGTGAGAGTTCAGCCTCGTGATATAAGTAATAATTATTTGAGTATATATATGATTCGATTTTCAATAATGGATAAGGAATGAGCACTATTGAAAGTTTAGTTCTGAGTCTATTATATTGATATGAGTGCAAAGGATGGATGAATTAGTCGGTGAGCAATTAGATAAAAGTATCTTAGTTTATACGTAATTATAGTATATATATTTGGTGATAAGGGAACATATGATATTAGCATAGATGATATTATATCAGGAAAGTTATGAATATGGTTGGAAAGTGGTATTGGTGAATAATTATAATATCCTAAATGGAATGTATAAAGGGAACTAAGTCTTGAGTGCGCTAGGGTTTTGCATTATGAGTAGTATTATAATTAATAGCAGTTATATAATTATATTATATATCTTTTTAAAATACTATATGGTATATAGAAAAATAAAGTATATATATGATATATAGTAAGTGTACAATGTGTTTATCAGATGTAATAACCTTAGAGCTTAGTTAGAAATTGATGCATAAATAACATTCTGGGACTAATATACAAGTCATTTAATAAGAGTATAATGAGCGACTATTTGTATTATATGTTGTAATGTAATTCCATTGCAAGTTCCATCATATATCTTTAGTAGAAGCAATAAATAATGAACCACAAAGAGAATAATATTATCCATTATTAGAATTGGTCTTGAATTAATTTATATAGATATTGTGCATGAACTATTTGCTTGATAAATTCCATAAGAAGCTGCTAAATAATACACAAATTTAATCTACAATTATAAACTATATCATAGATAAATTATAAACAAATTACAATTATAAGGCCATTCAAAGAACTTGAGGAGTATTATCATTCTTATTCCCCTTTCCCTCTCCCACTCATACTCTATCGCGAGGGAAAAATTGTGTGCTGCGGTTTTAAATATCTATGATCACAATTCGATTGTATAATTGCTAGTATTATTTATTTTCATTTTTTTTTTAATTATATTTTTATTCATTAATTTATTCTAATAAGTTTATTGTTTATTTAATTTTTTATTTAAAAAAATTAAATTGAAATTAAGTTTTTCTTTTCTAGTTTTGTCATTGAGTAATGTAAAGATATAACAATTGACAGGATACACTATGGACAGAACAAAGTAGCAACTACTATAGATTTGAGCATTAAACATTAAATCATGTTTTGTAAGCCTTACATATTAACAGACAAGCTGCCTGAACCTTAAGTACTATTTCATAAACACAAATAAGGGTATCTCACATCTATTACTACAGTTAATGTGAGAATTTGTTATGTACCCTATATCTATATTTTATCTTATTGGTAAATGCATATTGAGGGTTCTTAACCTCGAATAACGTGATTCAGAGACCAACTAGATATTTGAATAAAAGTGTCTTATATAATATTACTTGGTCTACACGTATTTGGTCTATTTATTATGTGTAAAATCCTTTTAATAAAGTTTGTGGATGACTTATATTTATTATATTCAATAAGCTAATTATGATATTATATAATAAATTTAAATACATAAACACTGATAAAAAATAAAAATACGCACTTGAACCTCCGTGTTAATACATAACGATTTTGAGTAATTATACACCCGGAAATGATATATTATAGAAGTAAAAAAATTAGAAAAATTTGCAACCCCAATATCGACATCTGAAGCGCTTTTCAAGCGGATTTCACCTGATGCTCATTATATGATTGTATCACATATACTATATAATATAAAACTATATATACATTTACCTAGCTTGAGTATCGAATAAACGATATATTTATTTTTATTTTATTTTTTTTTTTTTTTTTTTATGCAAATTGAGAGGTCAAACTGGCAATTAAAGAGCAATATATTGTGAAGAAAAGTTTTTTTCTATTTGTTATAGATGTTTTGTCTTTATTTTTTTCCCAATTTTTAACTTTATCTGAATGAATTAGATTAAAAAAATATTAATTTGTATTAATATTAATTAATTGATAGATTGATTGATTATTTGCATAAATAATATATTAAATAACATTTACCTATAGATTACTTATTAGAGGTCATTATGTCTGCGCTACTTCCAATAAATCAATATACAATAAAACATAAAAGTAATAAAATATAATATATAATAATAGACTGAGTAGTATCTTCTCTTATTCTAAAGATTCCCCTTATATATATGAGTATATATTAATAAATAAATAAATATATTAAGGTGCAATTTTTTAAATCTTTTGATTATTGGCTAATTTTAATGACTTCTAACCACATACTTCGTGTTATTAATTTTCGAATTTCTATTATTTGTTTAGGAAAGTATTAAGCTGTTATAGTTGTGTTATACCTCCGAAAAAAGGAACACCTTTAATACTGCCATCGATATATGAGGTTGACTTCAGTAGTTGGTTAATTTTTACTTATAACGGTAGAAACCAAATCTTATAGTTATAAAAGATTTGGTTAGGAATGATATAAAAAATCCATAGTAATGTTATAGAGAGAGAAATAAACAATAAACAACCTATTATTGATGTCTATTTTTAATAAACCAACTAAGAACCAAGAGTATTCTATTTGTTATTTTTTTATTTACATGGCACAAATCTGAATTGTTATAATACAAAAAAGTATGAGTCAGCTAATATTCTTTAATAGGGAATTATTTTAATAGCAAAAAATGAAAATTACCTGATTTAATCTGCATTTTTGTGAAATACGTTTAAAAATATATATATATATATATATATATTTTACTATATATATATATATATATATATACCATAGGGTTATACGTAAATACTATTTATTAAAATTCCTATTTAATATGATATTTATCTATTAGATTCTTAAAATTGCAAATTTCATATCGGGATATTAGTAACAACCTAGTAATAATATAAATTTAATTATTCATTTTATCTACGTTTTTTACATAAACTCATAAAGAAAAAAGTAACTAGTATTATATATATTCTAAATAATAATATATATAATAACTTGCAGTGCGAGCTGAATATATACAACGAGTGTGGTATGGGTCTAGGGGTTGAGCTCTCTATACCCCCGAAATTCCTTCCTATAGAACACAAAAAAAACTAATATAATAAAAAGACATATTAAAGTAATAATAAAAGATTATTCAAAATTAATACGTATAGTGTAAATTGATATTTTATATACATATACAGTTCAAGCTGTTCTAGAATAGAACAATCTTTGATAGTTGATAACCTATGGAGGTTATTATATATACAAAAACTTGAAGCCATAAAATAAAATACTATATTCTTATAAGAGAAATTTAATTAAAAGCAAATGTACTGCTCTATACGTACTTTGGTTGTCATCCTTACTGGGTAATTGAAATTGTTAGATATATACCTAATAAGAATTAACAAGTATTCCAAAAATATATACAGTATCACAACTATATTCCTTAATACTACGTCAGACCTAGATAAAGCTATTCTTGTACATCCATATTTATTTATTATACCATAATTTTTGAATATAGATTAAATATCTAACATTTAGAGAGAATGAAGGTTTTTTAAATCAATAATATGAGAAATTATTTTCACTATCCTCATGCAATTTATAGAGTTCAATACGATCAGATGATTAATGAGTACGTAGATGTATATGAGAAAGAATAAAAAGAGATGTAGAGATCGAGGGAGAGAAGACGATGAGATATGAGAGTAACGAGAAGAGAAGACACGTACGGAGAGAGAGCAGCATGAGTAGAAGAGCAATTTGGATAAAGGCAGATGGATTTATAGGGAAAGGATGGAAGAGTGCATACACAGCACAGTATCGTGCCACAAACAGCAATAAGAGCGGACTAGGTTTGAGGATCGAGCTCTACTTCATCCAATTAATATCCAAATATTCGAAATCTGTGAGTATTGAGTCACAATTACTTAGGACGAGATTATTATCTTCTTATGTATCTACATAGAGACATACTAATTTCCCTGCTTGGGCTTGTTCCCATAACCTATGTTCTAATTCGAGTTAGCATAGAAGCCTTTTCAACATAAGACTTCTGAAAAGCTGCTTGAGATATACTAAACTGGAGATGAAAGACTTACTGACTCCACCCTACAGTCTCCATACATAACACGAGAAATATGTTAAAATTAACCACACATATCCTCAACACCGAGCATGTCTTCACATGCTCTGCTCGCACAATATTAGCCTCGCTTATTGATTTATATATGAGATCCTTTGCGAATGCAATAACTATTAGTAAGAGTATTGAAGTCTAAAGATATAAAAAATTTCTGCCACTATCTATTTATCCTATAGATTATATGGAATATCTCATCTTAAGAGCTGTCAATCGCACAGCTCTTATATCACTAATACAATAGGTAACTTATTTATGAATAAAGAAAGCACTATTCATCGCAATTCTTATAATATTGAATGAAATTCTAACTGACTTATCATTTTGCATTACGAAGAGATCTAATATGGATACAGCATATTTGGTCTGTATATATACTTATGGATATAAAAATCAAACGCCTTCCTACCAATCTCATTTTGTAGGTCTTTCAAAACTAATCCTATATCCACTTTTTTTACTTTTGCTATAAATATCTTATGTCTGTGCAGTATGTGATGGATTAACAAGCTAGATTTTAAGCTCCATTAATTCATTATCAATTATTATTATCTACATCAATATATACATCTCACACATATTATACAATTACAGTCATTGCCTATACATATTCTTAGCTTGGAGTTGTATATTGCTTAGTGTAGCCACATACACACTACCACATACAAAATTGAAGTTTTATTAATATAAATCTTTTGAAAATGTTGGTCATTAGAGAATGGGTTATAAAAATTGAAAATCTCAAGCTGAGCATCGAAACAAGAACATGTATTTGAATACAAAGCAGTTTATTATTTTTCTCCACACTGAGAGCGAGCCCTCATATCCTACGAAATATATATAATAAATAAATTCTTCAATGTAGCTCAATCCATGATATTAATAATAATATAAAATAAAAATAATAAAAAAAATTATTATATATATATATATTAATATATAATATATAATATATATATATATACGTAATTATATATATATATTATATATATAATATTATATTATATTAATTATATATATCATATATTATATATTAATATATGAAATATTATATATATATATATATATAATATATATATATATATATATATATATATTTAATATATATATATATTAATATATATTATATATATAATATATATATATAATAATTTAATATATAATAAATATATATATATTATATATATATAATAATATTTATATATTATATATATATTAATAAAGTATAACGGATTTAAATAATTGCTGTGAGGATATCCAAACAAGTAAATATATGGCTAAAAGTCAGGATATACTGAGTAAAAATCTGACCTACGAGAAAAAACCGCTAAGTATATTATTACACTCAGTGTTATTGTAACCAGAAAAAAATTCAGAAATAATACTACGAATTTTATACCATGAGCTTCTATTGTGCGCGTAAATACGCGACGGATTTATTTCTAAACTGATAGTGAATTTCTTAGTGATTTCGTCCTCAGTACTTCAACAAACTTATTCCTTTTATGTTCATTTTCTCAACAATTATATTTTTTCCTGAAAAAATTGTTAGCCAATGTAGCATTTGTTAAAGTTATTATTTAACAAAATTAATATAACCTTATTAGAGCTTCTACTCACTTACTTCAACAGTAGTTAATACTTATTGTTTTGAAATTAATAAATAAGAATTGACACATTCACAGGGACTGTTTTGATAGTATACATATGATGAATACTGATATAAAGTATTATGAATATATGTAGTATGATTATTATGGTATATCCTGAATTAGGACCACAAAATGTTTGAGAAACCACTGGTATAATAGATCACAGAATATATAATAGTAATAAGACCTGAATACATTATATAATATAATGATTTGCTAAGATAAAAATAAATATCTCCACATATTTTTTTTCTTAATATGAAGAGTGAAGAGCTAACTAGATCTATATATACTACAACATAGTGAAAGAATTAGAGGTAATAGATGTTAAACGCAGAGGATAGTACTTAGCTTATTATTTCCATAGAGGTCATAAGGTGATATATATACTCAGAATAGACACACTAAATATTAGAATAACATTAACATATTATATCTTAAGTCTGAAAGAAGTAGTAATAGATAGATTAGTAAAATAGTATAGATAAGATATAACTCTCGCATTAAAACATCTAGATTAATTATGCAGAATATAATGACAAATTATCGTCATAAGATAAAGAATATAGATAAAATAATCAAGTACAGAAAGAATGTAGTTATATAGAGCGTATGTAGAGCGTATTAAAGCAGAGAGAGCAGGAAGTAGAGAGAGAGAAATGAGCAGAGAGAGAAGCGCAGATATCGACATGTTGAAGAGGGAAGAATACCGAAATGAGAGAGTACGAGCATTTGAGAGAGAGTAGAAGATAGATATATGACACTATGAGTTTATTTTATTATGTGTTTAAATATGCTATTATTTATGTTGTTATTTTATTTTTTAATTGATTTATATTCTCACTCTATTGGTATTTCTTCCTTATGGTTTACAACGCATATTCGGCTATAATATCACTCCATTATTCACTCACTCGACTTATTAATTTATATTAATTTAAATTATTTATTATTAATATTATATATTATTATATTTGTCTTTCTTATACTCTCCTAATATAATATATTATATTTATAATTATATTATTAATTTATTATTATTATATTATATATTATTATATTATTATTATTTAATTATATTTATTATTTAATTATTTAATTTAATTAAATATATATATTTATATATTATTATTATTATAATTATTATTATTAATTATATTATTATTATTATTATATATTATTTTATTTAATGTCATATATTTAATTAATTAATTATATTTATTATTTATATATTAATATATATATCTAAAATTATTAGAATGGTTTTATATAATTAATTATATATTTGATTTATATTAATTGTTAGTATTATTTTTATTAGATTTTAATATTTATTTTATTACTATTATTATTATTATTATATATTATTATATATTATTATTATTAAATTTAATTATTATTATAATATATTTATTTAATTTATTATTAATTATTATATATAATATTGTAATATATATAATTCATTAGTTAATAATTAAGATTAGTAAAGTTAGTTAGTAAGATAATAATAGTAGTCAATAGTAGTTATCAGTAGTATTAGTTAATATTAAGTATAGTAATGAGTATAAGTAGACAGTAAGCAAGTAGCCATTCATTTAATTGAAGTAGTAGTATAAATGTAATTTTAGTAGTTTGCCCTCGTGCAATAAGCTTCCCACGTATATACAGCATTCAGACAAATAATTTAGATACAGTTGACATAATTTTCAGTCAACTATATTGTAGCTTTGTTTGTTCGTACTCTTGCCTACAAAATATATTTTAGAATAAATTATATTTTATTTGCTAATATAATTTACACTTTTCTAATATCTTTAATAATATTATCATTATTTATATATAGCATGATTTCATGAATGTTACTTAATTTAGAGAAGGTTTTAATTATTTTTATGACCTTTCTTTTCTATATTCTATTATGATACACATCAAAAGGCCAGAAAACTTGGTCACTACACCTAAGGTGTGTAATATATATATATATATTAATATATATATATATAATTATACTTATATATATATATATAATTATTATATTATTTTATAAGTATATTTATATATATATGTAGCTATATATATATATATATAATTAATATTAATATATATCATATATATATAATATTATATATAATATATATATATATTAAGATATATATTATAATATATATATCTATATAAAATATACATATATTATATATAAATATTTATATATATTTTACACATCTAAATTAAAAACTGTTTGCCATATTTTTTCCAAAAGTTTGTCCAAAGAGGCATCGATTGTAAATATTATTGAGGAAAATCTTGCTCAAAAAGCATTATTAATTTGTTTAGTAATAGCTATTATATATATAATTATTATTCATAGGTATCTATGAACAATGTCATTATAATTAAATAGTTAATTATATAGCTTTATCGATACCCAATTCCGATGATAATTACAGTCTCTTGCTTCTGACCTCACTTTTGAGGGTCATAATGTCCCAACATATTATGGTTACAATTGGTTTTGAGAAATCAAACTGAGAGTCGAGAGAATATGATTATTACATTTTTTATTATTCTATAATTAATTCTATTTAGATCATATATATATAAACTTAAACTCTAATCTGTGAATATTAAATGTGGGTTGTAAATATAGCTCATCTTTTTTTTTATAATTTATTATCCTATATGTAAAATCTATCTCTCCTCACTGTTCTCTCCTGAGTCATGAGTTCATGCAACCACGTACGAGACATGTCATCAGTAAACACCATATATATACAAGGCTTGATTATGCGTAGATTATTGATTATCACTGTGGATAGCATAAAATTACGAGTAATTTTTTGCTCTTATATCTATACTATGAAATTTACCCGCGATAGAATACACGCTATATTCGAAAAGAATAACTGAAAAAGTAACAGGATAATGTATATACTTATTACTAAATTTACAAAAATCCATAAAAATAAAAAAGTAATAAAAAAGTATCTCCTCTAATTACTTGGCTTTTAATGTAAATTGGTGAAGTACACCATATTATCATTGAGAAATCTTTTAAGATTTGTCTCAATTGTTTATCACTATTATCCTAATCGATATATTTATATCTTTATAGGTTAAGTATACATTATTATTGTAGTGGAGTAGACCTTATTTTTTTATTATATCTATAAAGATATATAAATATATATATATATATTATATATATATAATATATATATATACTATATTATAATAATATATTATTATATATATTAATTATATGAACTTATAATAAGGAGTATAATATAGGGAAGTTATTCAATTATACACATATTTTTTACTTTATTCACTACTTACCACTTCGCAGTTGTAGTTGAAATTTACTTTACGATATGGTTTCACTTATAAATTACAACTATATATATACTACCGTGTATATTTACTACTTTGGCAGATGTACCCAAGTAAGAACATAGTGAGGACTTATATAAGCTTTTTGGCAGCTTATACTCTCTGGTGGTATATAGTTCGAGCCTTTTCTCATACATTATCATATAAGGTATTTGAGGATGAATTACGTGCTATAGTCAACCTGAAGTATACAAACTACATAAGATTTCTTTTAATAAATCTTTTTGTAAATAACTTAAATTAAGCTATTCATTGTATCAGGTAGTGAAAATAGTAATAATAAATCACTATATATATATTTTATTATGATATAGATATTAAGTATAGTAAAAAATTAGTTACTACACTCATTCACCACATCAATACCATATATATATATCGAGCTGACTATGTCGTTAACAACGTGCCGGATCGTTAAGACTATATCACACATTCTTATACTACTCGGTAGTCTGAAGTTGAAACAATTAGTATCTTTGAATGTTTTACGAGTGATCTTAATACCACTTATCAGGGGGGGCCAATTGGCCACCACTGGCCCACCTGTCACCCACGTACAGATAACCGCCACTGAGAAGCTAGAAAAATGCTTATCTACACGAATCAGAAATAATCAAATAACCTAGAGATAATTTATCACACTATAATATTTATAACATTATAAAATATCTTTAAAATATAATTATAAGAAAAAACACTATGTTTGTAATATATAATACAATACATATATTATCAAAAAAAAAAAAATTAAAATAATAATAATTATTAATATATAATAACGTTGTAATAAAAAGTTTCAAAGTATAATTTAAAATATTATTAAAGAATATAATCAATTATATTACTATATTATTATTCAAAAAAATAGTTAATGTTCACATATCATTGTCTTTGTAAATCATTTTCTATATATAATGATGCCTCAGTGTTGTTAAACTTTTATAATATTTAATAGTGAGCAAGAAGGTGTCCGAATAAAGAACTTTATACAATCAACTGTTGTGTGGTGTGGGTGTTTTGTGGTAGTGGCTGACTGAGTGAGATGTGATGTGTTGCTGTGTGTGTGTGTGTGTGTGTCGCTTTCTATCTCGATGAGTGATATCTGATAGGAGGACTTTAACAATAAGGAGACATCGTGAGGTTACACTATTTCAACTGCAAATACTTGGGATATAATGCGTTAATGCAAAAACTGAATTGATCTAACTAGTTCTTCTTCTAGTTGGCGTAATGCAGTACATGAATGAACTTGAACAGTGTTATTATCGAGAGCTACTGTATTGAAAAGATCAGTAAATCACTTACTATCACCGTATTGAGGAAACATATACTGTAAATAGATCATAGTATATATAAAATATAATATAAAAAATCAAAAATATTCACCTATTATATTTATAGTATAACCTATATCCCAGAAGTGTCACGTAATATTTCACACATCTCACGATTGAGCACAATTTCGATGAAAGTGAAAGCAGCATCTGATTTGGAGGAAACCATTACTAGGTAACAGTGAGCAACTATTCGCTTCCGTAATGAATGACCATCATATGATGAACTGACGGAGGTGAGAATGTATTAGGGCAGACTACCGCCAAACAAATGAAAAGACATATGATCAGCAAAGGACCTGATACAACAGAATTATTTATTATCTTAGATTAACATCTAGTATCCACACATTTGAAGTAAACCCTTTAGAAAAGGGTCAGAAAAGTTATGCATTATCAGACTCTATCACCTAATGCGATCGATTCATTAGAGGAAGACAGACAAGATAGAAAGAGTGATTGAATGATTCAAGTAGCATGAAATTAATAATAATAGATAATAATATACTTATATAGGATATGGGAGTAAAAGATAGGTGGTAGCTCTCTATAGAGAGATTTATTCATAATTAGTTATTATTCATGCTGAGAGACTATATATAATAATTTTCTCATATTTTTGAAACATAGCATCAGATATCATTAATTTATAATTTAAAACTTATGCCTGGAGAAGTTCTAAAGATCAAAGTGATAGTTTCATTATATATCTTTCCAGATCACTATAAGCAGCTATGAAAAGGAGAGAAATACATCACAAGATGATATTTATCTCATTCACCTTCTAAATTGTATATGTCATTGAAATGAAGAACAGAATATATAAGGTATGGGTGAAATCTTACAGCAGCCGTGCGTCTGCCAAAAGTGTATTTCTACTCAAAAGCTGAGTATATATTTAGCATGAACAGCTATAATACATAGAGAAATTAATAGAACTACTTATAATTATACTGAAGAAGTTTATAGGTTTTAACTTAATAAAATAATTGGATGTACCTAAATTAATACAATACTAATATACATATTTGAGAAAGTCTAAGTCACACCTATATAGATTTCTAAACTATGATATAGTTCATAGATAAAACGTGGAATTATGAGCTAATAATTGAGCAATGATTACAATAACAAATAATACTAATTCGTAAGAATAAATAATGAAATAGAGTGATACTATAACATATAATCCAAATATTAATTAATCATACTAAGATACTAATATTAGAAATTTAGTGAAATATATGGTATATTATATTAATAATGAATTTAAAATAACTAATTAATTACACTATCAATAATTAGATCAATTCTTCTTATAAATTATAATAATCATGAGTTAAATTACCCATAGAATAGAGAAGAGAGTAATACACAATCATTAGAGAATAATTAGAGTAGTATTTTGACATTTTATTTCAAATACATTGGAAATATGTATTAATTTATATATTTAATGCACACTATAAACAATAAGATAAAACGGCGAAATTAATACTATAAATACAACATAAATAATACACATCATTAAAGTTTATCTTCAACACTTATATAAGATTTATTGACTATGAGAATCTACTGAGTATGTGATTGCAGGTAACTTTTATTGGAATTATTCGGTAATCTGTATTTCCATTATTTTACCGAAGGAAAAATGAATTTTCACTCAATTCATAAATAATAAATAATATGTATATTTACTTTAAATATAGTTTGATAATTAGTATTGAAGAAAGAATAAAAATTCGCCATATATTAATCTAATAGGATTATTGTAAGTAATTTCATTTTATGAATATGTAAATGTACTAAAAACTATATCAGGAGACACGTAATGTCTTATTGAGAGATTGCCTAGCAGAGAAAATAAATGAGTACGATTATATTTGCGATATATATACGAGAGTATACTTTATAAAGTAGGCAATTGACCCTACCTAAAAACAACACCGATAATAATAATAATAATAATAATAATAATAATAATAATAATAATAATAATAATAATAAATAATAATAACAATAATAATAATAATAATAATAATAATAATAATAATAAAATGAGAGAATAATAATAATAAATAATAAATAATATAATAATAATAAATATAAATAATAATAAATAAAGGAGAAGAGGCTTGAAACGTAGTAGGCAGCATCAGGTATTCCATCATAAATGAGAGATTAATATAATTCAATTGAGTGGCTGTTTATTAGTAATACTGAAGTAAAGTTGAATATTATTTTTGGGTTAAGACGAAAAATGTTCCCCAGTCTTAGAAGCAACAACAATTGGTGATGAAATTTTTAATTTAGATAATTTTTTCTCATAAAAGGATACTAACTCCAGAAATGCTCTTGGATAGGTACCTTGGGAAATGATGACATCGTCTTATCTTTGGAGGATAGTTTAGTTTTCTCGTGAGCCGAGTTATTCAGCTTCGTAATAAACATAGTACCACTTTTACAACCAAGGTATGTACGTTTCTTTGGCGCTGTGAAGCTGCTCGAAGTAAATGTGGGCCAGCGGCAACATGGGGTCTTTGGTTTTGACTGAGTAAGATGTGACGCGAGAGAGGACAAAGTTTATATTTGGCCTGAGAGAGAGAGAGAGCATGACGACGAAAAAAATTCTCATTGATGAGAGATGAACTGAGAGAGCGTATGAGAGAGACGAGAGAGAGAGAGACTAACGAGAGAGAAAGAGAAATGAGAAGAGAGAAGCAAGCTATGCGACCAGAGAGAATGCATGATGCAGGCTAAGACGTGAGTGTCCATTGAGCTAGAGAGACGAGAGAGAGAGAGACTGAGATGCTACTTTTTCCTGAGAGAGAGGAGAGAGAGAGAGAGAGAGCTGATGAAGATTCGTTTGAAGATGCACAGGGTAGCATGAGATGATGATGAAATGGAGAGAGAATGATAGGAGATAGAGGCAATGAAGAGATAAGAGATGAGATCAGGATGACTGAGGATGATGATGGAGTGTAAGTACGTGCTAGAGGTAAGGGACAAGGAGGCCTATTCCACACGGAGGAGCAGAGTGAATTAGCTCAATTAGTCAATTAGATCATTAAGAGTAGGTAGGATTGATCACACGAGCACAAGTAGAGCGAAGAGCGAGAGATCGAAGAAGTGTGAGCACCCAGACAGAACAGTAGTAGAATGCACAAGAGAGATTTCGGTATGGAAGAAATGCTAGCGGAGTACACATCTGCCTAGTCGAGAGGAGTGAGAGTAGTCCATCGCACAAGACGTATGAGAGATATTGAGTGAGCACGAGAATAGAGATAGAGAGAGAAGAAGAGAGAGAGAGAGTATTAGCCACAGAATGAATGAGAGAGAGAAAGAAAGAAGCTTTGCTGGAGAAGTGCTACACGTGCTT
Source organism: Trachelipus rathkii (assembly GCA_015478945.1). NCBI lineage: Eukaryota > Metazoa > Arthropoda > Malacostraca > Isopoda > Trachelipodidae > Trachelipus > Trachelipus rathkii. The sequence continues at coordinate 28,359 of JABUQX010028335.1, read as the reverse complement.
AGACAGGTAAGGAAGTGTTCCGATTTGAAATAAGAGAGAGTACGAATGGCCGAGTTGAAAATAAGAGGCACTATGAACTTAAGGAGTAGAGCGTATGTACGTATGCTAGCACAAGCGATAGTAGGAGTGTCCATTGTAAGAGAGGCTTGAAGATCAATACGAAGAGAGTAGGCAGAGAGAGTATAATACGATCAACACTAGCAAGATCTGCTTGGGAGCTAGATGGGAAGGAGAAGAGCAGTGGAAGTACTATGCAGTCTCTGCGAGGGATGAGTAGTATATATATCGCAGAGGAGTGAAAGAACTGATAGACGTACTAAGACTCGTGAATCAGACCAGGGGATTGGAGACGGTAGTACTATTCGGATATAACACAAGGAAGCGAGAGAGTTTTATATGAACCAGATGATTCACGAGAGCAGAGACATATATGATGACGCACTAGATCCATTTTTTTATGATTAGGGGACCAGAGAGCGAGATTGTGACGAGACGTGCAAGAGGAGAGAGACGAGAAATCTTCAGAGAAAAAGATGATTGTTGTACGTTGCTTATTGTGTGTGAAGTCTTGAATGGTGTGGGTTGTGCTTTCTGGCTTGGCTATGCCGTATGAAAGACTTCTGTTTGCGTCATCTAGTGTGAGGGTGGGGAGTGCTGTGTGTGTTTGCAGATATGTGCGAATCGAGTGAGAGAGTAGAGAAGAGAGGAGGTGTTTCTGTGACTTGGCGAGGAACAGAGTCAAGGGACGTTGTCGTTCACATTTGAGAGGTAGGAAAGGGACTTATGCATGACGTATGCATGAGAGAGAAGGAGAAACGGAGAGATTTGCTTGCGAGAAACGAGATGCATTTAAGAGAAAGACGTATGTATGAGCATGTATAGAGAGGAAGTAAGCAGACAGAGAAAGTACGAGAGAGGAGAGGAAAGATTAGCAGAGAGATCTTATGTATCTTACGTATAGAGAGATTTCCACACTTACAAGCATGTGTTGTGAGATTGATATGTGTCCTCATTTTCATGTTCCAAGCAACAATGAGCGGAGTTTACTTGCAGAAAATGAAGTAGGGAACCAGGTAATAGCTTCTTATTTTCCCGACCGAGCTGGTAAAGGGAGAGACGAGCAGCATGCACGTTTACGACGATGGGCTGGCAACTGCGTACGAACAGACGAGAGACAGAGAGAGCGAAGCTATTGTTAATAGAGAGAGAACCTTAGAAAAACGCGCGAAGAGAGAGAAATGCTCATGCTAATTAGAGTAGTTAGGGAAGAGAGAAAAGATCTATCAAAAAAAAACATCAAGTGTTTGGTCAATTAATAGAATAGTAAAGAGATATCGTGCAGTCTGTCTAGTTATAAGCAAACTAATTGGCGTGACGAGTGCCAGAGGGAGTGAGAAGATAGTAGAGAGTATAACATAAAGAGAGAGGAGAGAGGACGAAGATGTTATCGTCGATATGAAAATTAGGCAAGTTTTTCTAGAGCAGAATGAAATTATTTATGGAGTCAGACAAAGAATAAGCAAAGAGGTTTAAATGTAGAGAAAGAAAGAAAAAAGAAATGCGAAATCTTAGAAAGCACATAGATAAGAGAGATTTGACATATTTAACACAAGATAAGCTAAATTATTTCATTATTGGAAGAGAATAAATAGGTTTTTAACAAATCAAGACAATGTGTGTCATTAAACAATAATGTATATAGAGAGAGAAGATAACGTAATGAGAAAAAGAGAAGAGAGCAAAGAGTAAAGGATAAAAGATCAAGATATATTATGTAAAGTTATGAGGTAGAGAGAAGAGATATGCGAGTCACACTGGTGAGAGAGACGAACTTGTTATCTGAAGAAGTAGAGGTCAAGAAGTCTAAGCTGTATATTTTTAATAAAAATTTAGGTGTACATTATAATTTTTGAGAGGAAAGATAATAATTGAATTAGAAAAGATAAAGCATATATAAACAATACACATTATTGAGCAAATATATATGATATATAGAGATGAATTGTATATAAATCATCTAATAATTTTAAAAAAAAATGTGATTAAATATAATTTATAATTAATAATAATATTAACAATTAGCTAATAATAATAAAATATAACATGATTAATAATGATATATAAATTACTATAACTAAATTATAATAATAAATAATTTCAAATACAAAAATGTTAATTGGTTATAAGTATTTTAATTTCAGAATATAAAAAAGATAAAGCATAAACTGTGTAACAGCTACAATATAGATAGATAGATAAATAAAATATAGTTATATATTATATATAATATATATATTATATAGTATATAATATATATATATACGTATATATACCCGCACGTTTAGTGTTCACTTATTATAATATATTAATATTATTATAATAATCTATATATATTATATATATTATTTATAATTATATTATTATTTAATTATTATTATTAATTTATAATTTAATTATTATTTATTATTATTTAAATATAATTAATATATATTATATTTAATATTAATTATTATAATTTAATAAAATATTATCATTATTAATATTAAGTATGGAGTAGTAATAAGTTAAAAGTATATTTTGCAAAAAATCGTAGTTTCAAGTATAAGTTAGTAGTAGTCTATAAGATAGTAGTAGTAGTCAGTAGTAGTAGTAGTTAAGTAGTGTTAAGACCATACCATTTTAATACACAATCATTTATAATTATCTAATAATATAAAGAGTGTTAAATTTTGATTTACAGATTCGCATGGGAGACTTTGAAGAAACTTTCAAGATCCTTTAGAGAATATTAGAACGCATCCTTAGGATGTTATTCCTGAAAATATCGAGTAAGCATTACTGTATAAGTATATTATCATTATCACTCTCATTACCATTTTAATTATCTTAAGAGATAGAGAGGGAGGGAGAGAGAATAACGTATTGAATTTTTATAATAACTACTATATTATATGAATAATTATCTATCAAAATGAGGTCGAGGATGACTATAATAAATCGAGGAAAATATCCTATATCAGGATCTTCTTATAAATTTAGAATCGAGAAAGTATATTGAAGCTTTATAGAGCAGCTGAATCCAATTGAAACATAAGTAGAAGTAAGGTTTTAGTGAATGAGACCTGGAATTAATGACTGTAGGAAATGAAGAGGTTGGAAAATCAGATGATTAGGTTGTTAATGACAAGCTGTAATATAATAGATAGTAAAGAATGATAAAATAAAAGAGCAAAAATCATACCATTATACATGATGATTTGAATGAATTTGAGAGATAAAACTATAAATAGAGAGTAAAATTTATTGTAAATAAAATAATATGAGAGGTGGAAAAACTCAATATATATAGTAATAGGTGAATTACAAGCCAGCTACGACACCGATATATATATTATAAATATTACGTTGTTATCAGTAATACACTTTGAGTAAATTAATATATATTAGTTATATGAGCACTAACATATAGTAAGACTTTCACCTATAATGAGTCTCTTAAGAGGTCATATAATAGAAAATTACAGATTAATATGGTTTTATATATTATAATGCTCAATATACCAGATAGTAAAATACTACTCAATATAGCATTCGAAAATTCATCTATCTATAGAGATGATCTAAAAAAAAGCGAAATGTGAGAATAATTTTGATTTTTATTACCTGTTATTACATACATAAGCTGCAATATAATTACACGAAAAATGCAAGATTTAAAGATTACTTAAATTCTTTTTTTTTTTAAAAGGATATATAGTGACTATTAATACATATACGCAGATGGTTTATCATTTCGTGAGCTACACTACTATCTAAAAATATATATATATAATATCAGTATATATGAGTCATTATTTAGCTAAACGTTCTAATTATATATTATATATTATATATATATAGCTATTAACTTTAAAACACTATCATTTTAAGACATTAATAAATTTAGACTAAATTAAGGTTAATTAATTAGACAAATTAAGACGTAAAACAACCATTAATTATAAAACACTAGCACATTCTATTAAAACGGTTCTATTAAAACGGTATGTGGTATGACATTCTGATACTTGCTTCCCTAACGTTCGTTTGGTAGATGTTAACATATCATGAACTCTACCATATGCAATCTTAGGTAAAAATAAGAGATATTTGAGAGGAGGAATAGCAAGGAGAGGGAGTGCCGGAGTCGTTCTGGGTCTAATAAAATGAAAAAGGAGGTTACACTTAATTAAGATTAAACTTTTGGACAGGAGTACTAGTTATAGATCCTTCAGAGCAAATAAAGGGAAAAACATAAATACAGAAGTTTTTAAAGAATTTTTAGGAAAGAGTTCAGAAGTTTTGGTCAGTAGGTAAAATAAGAATGTATATCAACCCTATTTTGTTTAGTGAAAGTGTGTTTAGTCCGCCGTGTAATATCCTGCAGCTATTCGGGGCCGAATAAATGTTAGCACGAGGGATTGAAGAACCAGAGATTTCCCATTCCTGTAAGCATTGTCTCTAGTCTGAATCGCATGATAAACAAATAGTGAGTCCATTACGAATCAATAGATTTAACGGTAAGAAAAGAACTATGAGCTGAAATATAGAGAGGTGTGAGAACCCTTATCATTATCCAACCGTTAAATTATTAAATGAGTTTTAAATAAAATAATTTATACGTGAGTAGTACCTCCGATATCATGAGACCGAGCATAGTTAATCGAAAGTAGTATATATATCATAGTCGCTTACAATATACATGGTTAAATTTATATATATATCCATAAGATATTTTGACTACTATAGGTGGTTATTATACAAGTACTTTATTTGAAGAATACAATTATTCTTTTAATTTTCTATATTTTTTAACATATAATAATATTGAATATAACTAGCCTGAATGTTTATTCTTCACATCCGAGTTTATAACATATATAAACAATTTTAAATTGATAATAATTAAATACAATATATACTTACGTATATAACAAGATGAGCTTATCTGAGTGTTAGATAATATTAACACAAGTACTATATATTATAATTATGAAAATATATATTTTTCTAAATAAAACACTCTATTTATTTATCTATAATTTTATTTAGTAAATTATTTATAGCCTACCACTTAATTTTATTTTAGGAACTTTATAGAATAACCAACCTTACAAGATATTATACTATTTTTTCGGAAAAACCTCTGTAAATATTCCATCATTAGTGAGAAGCAAATTTTTTAGAGTCTTAGATCATATAATCATTAAAAATAATATGTTCAAGGCTTGTGAGAAGGGTAATTTTGAAGTATTTATTGCCCTTTCTGAAAATGGTTCAGACATTAATTCGAGAAGAGGTGATTACGTTTATTTGGTTTCTCTTTCTTCTTTTCACCAGGTTGTTTCAATAAAATACTGTGTACATCACTTCCTTGCTCTATACAAAGGTTTCCACTTTTTGATTTTAAGGCCTGTGAAAAATTATCCAGTACCGTAATTGCATTATCTACATCTATATCTTCCTCTTCAGTTACTAAGCATAAAATAATTATATTAATAATAAGACTTACTATTTTTAAAATCAATTATTATTTATATAGGCATTAAATCTTTTTTATCTATACTAAATTATTTTTCTACAAATTAGAATACGTATTTAAACTCTAATTCATATAAACAAATATTGTCTGGCACACGGATACTCCATTATTTAGCCTACCGATTAAATACATAAAGTATGATGCGGACAGATGATAAATAAGTATTCCTTCACAAAACTCTATACTGACTCCAGGCAGCTTTCTATCCTGCTGAGGAAATGTTATCAAAATAAGAGTTCTGAAGCACAGTTAATCATCTGTGAACAAAAAGCAGTAACTGAAAATCAGAGAATCGAGAGAGTTATATCCTGAAAATCGCACTCACACTAATACTAAAATTATATTATTTATAATTTAAGTCAATTTCATTTAGTAATAAAATGGCTAAGTTTAGTTCAATACCATATAATCCTATCATTTTTCGCACACACATTTAATTCCCATCTATTAATATACCGTAATGAATAGTAAGTCCCTCGAGATGAATTTACAGATCAGGAGTGAAAAGATACACAACACTTCGAGATGTCACTATAGATAAACATAGTAATTAAATACTATTTGATAATTAGAAATATTAACTAGTAACCTCTCACATATAAATAATTTATATTATATTGAGATCATTCTCATAGAGAATGGATAATGCGGGGTATTGATTTCATGGTCAGCCTTAATAGTATTCGATGCTATATACTTTTAGATACATGTTATGGCTATAATGAGAGTTAATTGAGGCATACACATTATTGCTTACCTATCATTTCAATGAGCTATGATATACTCGAGATAATATGCAATACACCTTGAAATAAGCTTCTAGGGTATTATACCGCACATGTTAAGTTTAATTATTGTGTGATCTAATCAATTCTTGGTATATGACGACATACCTATATTGGTTAGAAATTAATATAATATATTATATATATATAGTAAGTATTATTATATATTTCATTCATTAAATATATTGTTATTATAATTATATATTATGAGAGTATATATATATATATTGATAATTGGTCATATGAAATAATATAATACATATATATTCTCCACTAATAGCTATAGTATATATTATATCTATCATATATATGTAATAATAATAATATAATGAATAATAATATATATTAATAAAAAGAAATATAATATATATAGTATTATATTATCTATATATCAAATAAGTTATATATATATATATACCGAACTATTACTAATAATATATATATATATATTAGACATTTTATATGCATAACTAGTTACTGATAAGAAAATTAAAAACCACCTATTATAAATTAAAATAGAGAGTAATATATATATAACTCTATATTATATTTAATATATATTATGAGATAATACTAAATCACAATACAAGGGGTATAGTTATTTCATTACGGAGTAATAGTGATCCATAATCATTAAGAAATATATATATTTAAAATAAGGCTATTATTAATACGTCAGTGGAAACAAAGTATTGAGGCTAACTTCATTACGAATCGTCTTTACTAGTGAACAGCAGTGTATCTAAACAGAGGTAATTGTCTATGGTACATTGATTATATACTGATGAATGTATGAACACATACCTTATTTTATAATATTTATGCTTAGGTCGTGCTACCTTTCTCCTCTATATTATTACTTATCTATAAAGTCGTTCGAGATTAGAGTGGATTAATGCCAAACGTATTTTCAGTGAGAGTTTCATGATTGAGATTTTGTCCAAGGATTACCGGGATAAGTCACTGACTAGAGTCAGGGAATTAAGGCTTGCATCTCATATTTCCATATGTAGAGATCCAATTTGTATAAGAATGATGCTAAGGTTATTCAGATGAGGAGTTGGCATATATACATTCTGGTACCTTATTACCAGGAGATATCGCTTATATATAATGAATCAGCGCTATACAGTCACATGTATGTATCTAACCATTATTGTACGTACGTAATATTAGATGTATGAGTGGTTAATTTACTGATATGCCTACCTTCCTTATCTCGAGAACTACTAGCTTGTAAAAAGATGTTCTCTCAGCTCGCGCATGTCATCACAGAGGAAAGGTATGTGTTTCGAACTTGCTCATGAGATCAATAGTACTTTATTACTAGCGTTCAGCAGGCGCGTGATCTTGTACATTAACTAGCTCAAGACAGTATTTTATTATAGAGAGAATAAGCCATGCGAGCATTTACACTAGTCGCGCCACTACAAGAGAACTAACTCCATGACGACAGAATAATCTATAACATACTGCAGGAGTAAACGACAGCGGCTTACGCTGCTAGTCGCTCGCATCACTAGAACCTGAAACAAACATCGAGCGAGAAGTAGCATTACTTTTATTGCTTTCATATGACCCATAAATCCTGCGAATCACATAATATTAAACTCTTACATTCCCCCCCACCATATATATATTGACATTATTTTGCATCTATAATCAACCTATGAGTGTTCATACGATGTATATAATACGCGTATTCAGTACTGGGGCTTATCTTCTCCACAACACGAGGGCCTTATCAGAGCTATAAATTTTAATAGGAGCTCAGTTATTTCTTACACCACCATATTAATTCTCACTTAACGGCGTGAGCTGTTCTCAGAAACTAGAGGTAATTTCACAGAAGCATGTAGATTATTTAGTTTACTTTTTAATATTCTTGCATTGAGAGCATAGTCTATCTTACCTATATGAGATCATTAACATAAATAGCTTTCTAAATGATCTGTCTATTTATGAGATTGTTGTATATATCCTTCTATTATAGAGTATATAGATTTTAATATCATATAAACCATCATCAGTACCGACTCTCTTTGAAGGTGGCTTTAACTAGTCTTGCCATCATTATTATTACATAATTAGACTCCGCCACCATATGTATATCGAGTAACACTCTACTGAGTCTCGAGCGGCTGAGCAGCCTCATATGCTCGCTCTGTTATCTTCGTCTTTGTCTTCTAGGTCTGATTTATGATCCATTCGTCTGAGCAGAAGCGCTAATATTTGAGTTTCTATCTTATACTTTTAAATACTTTACTTTCACATATAATCAAGCAGCAAAAAAAGCTTAATACTTAATACATAGGATAACTAATAATTATATTTATTTAGACAATCATCTAACGAATAATGATATATACACACTAACTATATGTTATGTCATCACAATCAATTCGAATGATTATAGATACTTAGATTAATCCGGAGCGAAAAAACACACTATTATCGGAGTGTTTGAGAGTAGATAGATATGCTGCTCATGCGTTATCTTATTCGCACGTATCTATCAAGTATTGAATTATCTTGATAGTATTGAGAAAACATAACCTTTACAAAGGTACGGAGTCACACTCAAAAGAACGTCATTTGAGTCTTTTATTTTATACTGCTAAAAATAAAAACATCATATATTTTTAATTATTTTATAAACAAATATGAAATAGTTGAACAGAGATATAAATCATAGTTCAGGAGTATACGTTTCTGGGAACACACAACAGAATAATATATTGTAAAATATATATTATAAGTGGAAATACTCGAGGACATATACTACTGATATCATTATTTAAATTAATATTATAATATGAAATATAATCTATATAGTATATATTATATTTTATTTAAATATTATATTATATATAGAAATATTTAGATATATTATAATCAGTTAGATTAATTACATAGTAAATAATATTATATTAGTATATTATATTTATATATATTTTATATAGATAATATATATAACTATCAATATTTAATTAATATTACATAAGATATTAGTAAGATAGCATATATAATGCATTAATATCAATACATGAATTATCGTGAATCAAAATGATAATATTCATATATCTCCACAACACACACAAAATATAACACTTACACTACTCACACACAACCACCAATCACACACCAACATCAACACAACATACACACATATATATTATATATATAATTTATAATATATAATTAAAATATATATATATATAATATATATTATTATATATACCCTTATTAATTAATATTTATAAATATTAATAATAATATATATATATTATATATATCATATAATATATATAAATAAATATTACTACTTCTAATGCGGTAAAAATTGATAAAAATAGAAGTTAAGAATATATGAATAATTCAGAGTATTATATATTAATATAATTCCTATATATTAGTATCTATTACTTTATTACTATGGATTCCGCCTAGTTGGAGTAAGAGACCGCAAGGAAGTCGAGTGAGTATTATAAGGTTCATAACTACAGAGAGTTTATGAAAAGCGAATCATATAATATATCAATAGTGAGCAGACTGGATCCATCACACTGAGTTTATATGAAATATATCTATACAATTAAATGCGAAATTTATTGCACTATAAAAGAAGATTTGAATAAATATAAAGTGTTCATATAGATCATGTACTAGTATCTTATGAGGATGAGAATACCTACCATATTCATGATCATATATGCGATTGGAAGAGATCTTTGTGTGTTCACAACGTTTTTATTAGCGAGCAGTCTGACCTTAGTCATAGATTGAGAGGTATATGAGTACTGAATGTAAATTAGGTGAGAAGACTATATGCAGTCTGTGTATATTCTCGCACTGAAGGAGAGAGGGCGATGATATAAATATGCACAGGCATATGACTGTTGAACAATGAGTACGCAAGAAGAGAATGAGAGGCAAGTAGGTGCTATGTGCCAATATCAGCAGGGACGACGGAAAGACACGATCATGGAGAGTGAGACTTGAGTAGAGCATATTTGCGATCGGATTATGATAGAGGAGGTGAGACTGGTAGTTCGACGATCGCCTAAAAAAGATGCGCGCTGTATTAGCCGACAAATATAGAAATTAGCTATATAAGGCATAATACGATATTTAAGTGACACAGGGAACATTTCACAAAGAACATGTACGTGGTTGAATTTATGAGCATATAAAGTATGATATTTGTTTTATTCGATCTATTTAGATACATGAAGAGTCTTAGTATAACATGCTATTAACGTTTGAATTTCTATAGGAAATTATCTCGTACTGGATGTAACTTTACCAATAAAGTGAGAAAGAAAGGTGACTATTATGGAAGATCATGTAATAGCATTCCTGCCTGCGTTAATTGCGTGCGGTTCATACGATATGCACAATATTCAATAAGCGCGTTAGCTGTATATTCATCATCCTACAATAAAAGAGGATAAGTCTCTTAAACATTGCAATAGCGCGGTGCGTTTCAGTATGATATTTGAGAGAGTTCTATTGTTTTGAGACATGAAAAGAGATATTAGCGTAACAGTTTCTCGTTCGTACATCTTCATTATAAAGTGCGTTTCATATCTAATATCTTAGCATACGCTCAATATAATGAGAGCCGGGGTGAAACCTGAATTGAGTAAAGATATAAATAGTTTAGACGGGTACTATATATGTAAGATGGATGACGATGTAATAATATGAACTGAGGAGATACTATAAAGTTAAAAAGGAAGAAAATGGTAAAAGATACTCAAGTAGTGTCTCACTGAGAAATGATTAGATCAATTGCTGTGTTGGTGTGCATTAATAATAACTAGACTACGATCAGAGAATGCTGATGTATCAACAACTATTATGGTTCTTGCAGAATTATTATCAGAGAGCGATATACCATAACATACATCTCTCTTGCGCTCTATCAGTATATATAACATATATTACTGTCACTGATTCTGAGATTCACAAATGTCTATGGTTCATGAGTAGCGTAACACTATCCCTTCTAAAATGATATCTAGTAATGGCTCTACAGCAATACAGTTGCACAGGATAGCTAGAGTTGTAAGCTTATTGATGGAACTTATTATCAAGCAATATAATCTCACTCTAGAGATAACCTAAGAGCGAGAATGAGAGATTCCGAGAACGAGTAATTCTTAGCCCTATTGATAGGTACTTTCCAAGTCTATTTAATTTGATGTGAGAGAGGTGAGAGGCTTGAATAGCATTACACTGTTAGTGCTCGTGCCGTCAGAGAGAGACGATGATAATTGACTCCAATTAGTAACAGATTGATAGCCATATAACACGCAAAATTAGTATTCGACAGAATCTTTTATCATTTTTTCGCGCGAGAGCAAGCATTGCGATTCTCACGCGTAAGTCAAATGGTAATCTAGACCCTGTGATTTGAGAACCATTTTTAATTATAACTAATTAGTTAAATTATTCATGTTTTTTGTTACTAATCTATCAACTTATTAATTATCAATAACTGGCCGCTTGGCAGTAACCAATTAACAACGAAACAGGATACATAGATGAAAAGATGACCAAAGAAGAAACCAAACAACGACCATCAGAGGATATCCACATGTGAAAGACATTTCGCACACAGAGTGTGTTATGTACCACATCAACAGAGTCAGCTATGGTCTTCCCAATATAGAACCTTGTTAACAACGTGTCAACCTCTAAAAGCATTACTATATAGAGCATTCACAAGCATAATCAGAGCGTTCTCGAGATGAATTTCTATTATAGAGTAATAAAGATCTGTCTTTACTTAACGCGATAGGTATGAGGTACTGGTTTCTATTATATAGAGCTGCAACTCCTCACTATCAGTACAAAAGCGTCTAAGAGACAATTGTATTATCGCATGTCCAGTGAGCTAATTGTACACTCCACTAAAGATACCTAGTAGAAATTGCTACGTATGCTACACAGATAACTACTTGTTTCACATGGAATCATTTTTACCAATTTCTTCAGTAGAGCGCGAAATTCGTATGTAGCAAACAGTTCAGAAAGTACCCTCTCGGAATGCAATAACGTCGCTATACATTTGCTAGTAAAGTACGAGTCAGATATGACTCACTTCTCAGCAGTGAGAGCATGAGATATGTCCGATATGCTCTATATAAGAGGAGAGAGACTTCTTTTCAGCAATATACATCATCAATATATTATCTAAGGATCTAATTCAGAAGGGCCCTCACAGCGTTTGTAGGTAAGCAAGAGATTGATTCTGTTAGAGGAGCGATTAACTTGTGCTAATGACGATATAGAATCAGTCAGCGCGTTATAAAGACTTATATTCTGCGTAACATGAGTCTATTCTTTCTTAATCTCCAATGTAACTAGACTAATCTGTTTATGCTATCGGTCTAGTACTTCAACTTCGCAATTCATATTGAGGCATACTCGCGTCTTCTCCTCAACAACTACTGCCATAGACGAGCTCAGAACATTCGGAGAGACTATTTAAGTGGAGACTTTACCCCAATCCTCACTCACATCGTGTTGATCGAATGGTACTGATTGAAAGCTAGACGTTCAACGCTCTCATCATTAACTTCTGGCAGTTACTATCAATTCAAGAACGATAGTACATATACGCATCTCTCCATTCGCAGATATTATGTCTATATTCACGCAATAACTGATATCTAGTAATATTAATCCACTTCTTAGGAAGACAAATGTGTTATTATCATTAATCATCCTCAAGCACAATATTATAACAGAAGCTGTCAGACACACTGTATCGTCAACAGTAATATTAGCATTATGTACATTTCCATGCTTTAAATAACGCATCTATCATACTTATCCTTTATTCGAAAAAACATTATTATGTGTAACCCACAGTATTCGCCACATTTGCAGTAGCTGTCCTACTACATTGTTCTTTAAAATAGATAACCAATACTCTACTGGGTCGAGATCTTGAGCAATCATAATCATTATTATTCGTCTATCTACAAGCCATTACACTTAAGTTCTAATTAATGGAGGTTAATGAATTTAGACATTCTTATCATGAGTTCGACTCTGGATATATAACGGTTACCCAGGTTGGGGTTCTTTACAATTCCAGAAGGATACTTACACGTATAATAACCATCCACAGCTATGTCATTATCTTAGCTGACCAACGTAATTGTCCTATTACTCTGCTCGACGCAATTGGCGCCTTATTATATAATTTCACTATTATCATTATCTAGTTCTTATAATCCTTTTATCGTACTTTTACCCTATTTATTCTTGATTTTTATATCAATTAATAATTTTTTATTCTCACAATTACTCATATACCCTCGCCTACCTTTTTTCTCTCTGAGCTTTAAGAAAAACTCTATCCTCTTCATTTGATATCATTTTCATTGCGTTTGCATGTTAGATATCAACTATTGATTTAAGCTTTTCTTTAAAAGATAGTCTTTTTTTTCAAGTGTGCATATTCTTATAAATTTGCATTTTTTGAAAGTTATTCTTAAAAAGAGAGTAGGAGTATTTCCCCGATTTGTTCTGTTGAGGTCACCATTCTTTCTAATCCTTGGCTTAAAACATCTGCTGTTAGCCTTCTGGGCTAAACTGTTGCTCTAATCCCTACTTGAATTACATTATATAATTCAGAATATATTACATTATTGAGAAGTCCTCCTTTTACTAATATTTCTTATTGTACGAAAGTCATCCAAACAACAACGTACGTAATCTCATCGCCAATTTGGCACCGACCAGTTTTCGTCATCCATACCATGAAAGGTAACCTACTCTCAAATTGTCCTGACGATTTCCTTCCTAATACAGCCAACATGTTTATATGCTTTCCACCGAATGTCTTGTTTGATCGTGATTGAGAACATTCTACATCCAGAGAAAAAAATATAAATAATTATTCGTCAGACGAACATACGCACAGAACACTGTAATTATTATTGACTACACCTAACCAACCATAACTATGAAAAACGTCTAACCAGCACTAACTTGACACACTCAACCACCGCTCACAGTTACTCAGCCACGCGCTAAACTTTTATATCTTGAGCTATGCGTGTCAACGCGAGCTTTACACCGTTTTATTCCTTATTTTTACTTTCTTAATAATAGATTTAAATAAAATAGTAGATATTTTTTTATGGTAAAGATTTGACTTATGTTTTAAATGGTGTATCTCTCCCAATCATAATTACTCTTAAAATCTTTTAATACTTTTATTCGGACACCACTAATATCCTACTTAAACCTTAAACTACTATTATATAACTACTGGGGACCTAATATACTATAATACTTAATAAATACTATTATGAACATTAACCTTATAACTATATATAACTGTATATATAATATATTACATTAAATATAATCATTAATATAACTATATATAATATATATATATATATATATATACTATATAATAATAATAATAAATATATAATAAATATACTTTAAAATCATCGTTAAAATTTTAATAAAATTTTTTACTTGTAACAATTACTAATTATTTTCTCTACTTTCTCTCTCGATAGGAATGATAATGGAATGGAGTGATGTCTATAATGATTATACCTTTCCTTTTATCGGACAGAAAAAAAATTGTAAACAAACATTTGAGGAAAACATGCAAAATAATCGAATAGTAAAAATAATTTTAACAGGTAATGTACTGTGATATTAAAAATTATTGTAGTTGAATTTTATATTTATAAAATTATTATTTTACTATAATGTATTAATTATTTATTTACAAACAAAATAATATAGATAAGTTTAAATAATATAAAAACCTAATATTTTTAATACAGGACTACTTACAAGATTTTTTATTTGTTCAAATATATGAATATTGATTTCAATATATCTATATAAATTAATAATACTTACAATAGTATTAAATCTTATGAAAGTGACGCAGAAGGAGTCGAAGAAGGTAGTGGTATTATGTCAGTAATATATTAACTATATTACGAGGCTCATAATTAAATTTTATATTAGATATTTTAATTATTTTTACGAAAAGTCTAAAAATTTCTATCCAATCTAATCTTTATTAAATTTTCAGAGTGGATGGGATTGAAGTTGTCTATTAAAACTTCATTTGCAATTATAACTATGTTATGTTGTGAAATAATTTGGGAGACTAAACACGCTATTTATAGATAAGGTAAAGAGTTGAATACGAGTACAATGATATCCTTGTAGATTGATCGAGCTCTGGCAATCTTTTTAAGCCAGTTGCAATCATCTTGAAAAATAATGCTATTACCCATTATTTTTTATTATTATGTTTGAAACGTGATGAAATAAAAAAGCGCACCAGAGCATATTATATTGTGCTCTATTTATTATTTCTATAATATATGAATTATTTCATCTTATTAACCTTAATGGCGCCGCAACTGAATAAAATATGTGAGTGGGTATAATATATTATATACTATATATATAATTAATAGTAATATATATATTTAATATATATTACATATTATTATATATATAATTATATATATATATATTATATATATATTATATATTATTATACTAATATATAATAATATTATATATATATATAATATATATATACATATTTATTATATTATTATATATCATAACGTAATAATAATTAAGGCTATCATGAAATAATATTGTAATTATTATATATTATGAAGTCTTCTCAAGATGAGATTGGTTACCCTGTATGCTTATATGAGTTATAGCGAGTAAATCAAGTTATTAGAACATATTATAAGCGGCAGAAGTATATAGTATTTCTCGTCGGCCAGTATTTAATTATATTTTATAACTATATATATATTATATATATATATATATATATTATCTAGATATATAGACCTTATTTGTGTATACGCTAGTCTTCATCTTCTTATATCTGCATATACTAAGAATATCACAATTATAGTACTTTACTATATGTATATATGTATAGTATATATTTATATGGCTATATATTATTTTAATATATATATTAACTATATTATTATATTATACATGTAGTGAATATTAGTGCCATATGATAATTATTAATTCTGAGATTTCTCTAATACTATCTCTTCTTCTTCTTTCTTTCTTCACTTCTTTACTTCTTCTTATTCTTTCATTTCTATTCTTCATTCACTTCTTTTATGCACTTTTCTCTCTTCTTTCTTTATAACTCTCTTTCTATTTCATTTTAATTCGTTTCTATTCATTATCATTTCATTCTTTATCTTTCTTCACTTCTTTCACTTCTATTATACTACTTTCTATTAGGATTAGATCTAGTGTAGCTTCTTTATCTTAACATTACTTTTCTTGATTGCTATTTATATATCTTATATTATCTAATTATGATTTGAAATTTAATTGAATAATTTAATATATATTTATTATCATATAATTAAAATATAATATATTCAACTATTTTCGAATAACTATTACTCATATTCAATGCTGGTATTATATCATCTGTAATATTAAATCTTTATATTATTTGATAATACTAACTAATCATATTTAATATTAACATATTATACTGTCTAACTAATATATATATATAAGCAATAGTGGTCATAACAATAAATAATAAAATGTATATATAATAATATCCTTAAAATTACATCATTATACTAATAAAACTATGTTTTGGATTGTAGAGTAATACTTCAGATGCATAATGAATCCATACGTGGCGAGGTCAACTACTAACATACTCTGCACACACTATTTCAGTGTATTGTAATGCCGTTTATATGCAACAATTAATAGATAAGTTGTTCAAGATATATTGTATTAATTAGAGAATGTAAAATAGGTAACTCTATTAGCTGTATTTTTATATTGAAATGAAAATTTGCCTAGAGTTTTCTTATATCATAGAGTTATAGATTTGCTCACATGAATACATATCATATTATCACATTCGTGAGCAACGTTGGTTCGCACTAGATGATTTTAAACATTATCTGGCATATGCGTTTGGATCATCTCGTACTGCTTTTATGTAGAATCTTTCTGCTCTGTGACATTTTTTTTTTCTGACTAAATTATTCGCTGATAAATTTACTTTCTTTAATACAATATTGTGTTGTCTGCAGATCAGTCTGAGAAGCACACCAAAGGGATTCTACTCGCATACGAGATCTGAGTATATTTATAGAGCTAAGTTATATTATATGCCTATATGTCACATCGATCAAGCGTAGAGAATTTTCATTTGAAGTTAAATGTCATTTATAAACTTTTCCATAATGTTTTCTATTTCAAATTGAAGTTGTTGGGAGAATTTAGAGTGATAAGTTAAACTGATTCTATTTGGAGTTTTATCTTCACTCACCCAATGGGTACAAAACTCTCAGTAGAAAGTAAGATGTCTCCTCACACAAACGGTTTCAAGCTGGATCTATCAAATGCACACGCTGCGTTTAACCGAGCGAGTTTGTGAGAGTATTGTAAGGTTCACTATCCAATTCGCGAGTGTATGATACGTATATAATTAAAATCATAACTGTCATGCGTAAAAACAATTGCACGGAGAATGTAAAATCTCGAACCTTACCCATTATGTCTGTCACTGCATACTCATATAACATTATATAATATATATATTACTGACGTCCTTTCAGTACTCTACTATTTTATATAAACAAGTAAATAGTACTTAGAGTGTCAGATAAACTTTTGATTTTTAACATCTTCATCTAAATATAGAAGTTTCTAAAGGACGCGATAGTTGTTTAATGAAGTCGTTTCTAGCTGAAATTTTAAGTAATTTGAAACTTTCAAATATGACAATAATGTGGTCAGTCGACTAGTATCTTAAATATTTAATAGTAACGTCGACTGAATGATGCGAGAATCATGTTTCTCATAAACGAACGTATTGTGTTCGGCCAGATAAGTATGATTGAAATCATCTTAGCAAACCATTAGTGATACCAAGTCTTTCTAATTTGCTTAGGAGTAGGTTGTGTGAAATTTCAACGAATGCTTTCGAGAAATCTAATATTATTATTAAATATGTTTGCTTTTCGTTTAGCGATTTGTATATCTTTTCAA
This sequence comes from Trachelipus rathkii, assembly GCA_015478945.1. Classification (NCBI taxonomy): domain Eukaryota; kingdom Metazoa; phylum Arthropoda; class Malacostraca; order Isopoda; family Trachelipodidae; genus Trachelipus; species Trachelipus rathkii. Next base: position 9,912 of record JABUQX010028335.1, on the reverse strand, counting down.
TAAGGAAGTTAAGAGTACCTTCTGTGTTGCGGTTTTGGATAAAGCCAAATTAATTATTAATATTTGATATAATAAATATAACAATAATTGAGCATCACCAAGTGAAAAAAGTAGTCCTCTATTATTTCGATAGTACCATTCATCGATATTATTCCCATCTGTTTAAAATAAAGTTTGCATTCTGTAAAACTATATAATAAAGAATAGCAAAGTATGAAACTCTTCATTTAATTGAACTTTATTTTTATTTCAGGCTTAAGTCAAGGAATCATTCAGTGTAGCCAGGTCATCCTCACACCTCAATACTTTGAGAAGAAACTTTCATTGGCAATTGGCAAATGGAATACGCGTGGCAAGCAGTCCACTTGGAGGTTTACTCTTTCCATTTCTAGTTTCGTTCATAATAGAGTATTATAGCTTGAGGTCGACATTGCTTTTATTTGGTGCAATTTCAGCCCATATCTTCGTATTTTCCCTTCTAATGAGGCCTATTAAGAAGCAGCTGAGGATCAAGGCTATTGAAAAGACTGATCAAGTCTTCAAAGAGATTTATTATGAGAAGAACAGCGAAGGACAGTTGTTCATTCCTAACGCGAATAACGCAGACGATGAGATAATCAATTCCAGAGAATGGACACGGGTGAAAACTACCTCCAACGTTAGCATCAAAAAACTTCTCTTCGAAGAAATAATGCTGAAAAATAAGAACTTCTTGAAAAAGCGACCCCAAAGGAAATTAGAATTCAAGTTTTTCAAGAACATCCATTATTTAATATATATACTCTTAGCTGCCTCCGTTCCCTGGGGTTTGAACTTAGTTATATATTATATGGTAATCTATGCCCAAACATCTGTAGGCCTATCTTCGTACGAGGTTTCAATCATGCTTGCTTTTGAATCAGTTTGTGATTTCTTTTTGAGACTTTTTTCATTGGCTGGTTTACAACAAAAAATATTTTCTCAATCATATACCGCTTGATTATTTATTAGTAATTCATTATTATTTATATTATTATAAATTATAGATTGATTCTTTATTAATTATTTACTATGTAATATTATTGAGTATTATTTTATTGTTATAATCATTAGTGACTATTAAACTTTTAAATTATTTTAATCTACATTGTGCCACTTGAATTCATATTTCCAATGTGAATTACTGTATAGTATTCATAATCCATTTTTATTATTATCAGTACAAATTTTTTTAGAATTCCCTCCTATATTGAAAACATCTCAGTAATTTATGGCCTAAGCTTTGGTTATGCTAGTCCAATACATTTTTTTAACTACATTTTTCATATTTCAATTGTGAATTACATTATTGTTTTATTATCCTCCATTTTGTGTGTATTTATTTTTAACTTAGTTTTTCTTTTCTAAACAAACGCAAAATAAGTAAGTTAAACATAAATAAATAAATTAAAAACATTATTGTTGATATAAACAATTCCTGTGGATGACATGTTTGCCCAAAATTTTTCCCATCTATTAATGTGGAGTTGAGATGCATTAAATATTGAGAAGTTTTCGATTGTGAAAAGACTATAAAATTAAATTTTTTTCTTTATGGATAAGCGCAGCTGGGAATTTTTTTGTTCCACTAGGAACAAATCTCATATCTTTGGTAATCCTCACCTTTGTGTGCACAGTCGCTGGCGCCTGCTACGTGACCTCTCTCAGTGTGATGCTTGTTGAGGACTTCGGGAGAGAACATATCGCTACTACTTGGGGATTCGTACGAATGACTAGTGGAATCTTCAACATTTAAAATAAACTTCTGAAACAAAACTGAAAACCTTTTAGAACTAACTATGTAGTAGTTTGTGAGAATATTTGTGAAATTAATAAAACAAAAAGTTCCAGGACTTTAATTATTTTTTTTTACTTTTACAAGACTTTTCAACATTTCTACCACATTAGAAAGTAAGAGTACCTATATTTACTGTTGAAAGAATGGAGGTACTGAAACTATGAGGAATGCTAATATTTTTTCTTATTAGTTTTTAATTTTGAATATTGATATACTATGCCTAGATAAAGTGTTTAGAATAATACTACCATAGTAACTCAGATCATAAAAAAATGATTTCTAGGAAGGGATGTCTGTAAAATACGTCAATATAACACTGAAACTTGAATGAGATTATTTGACGCAAAATGAAACTTTTCATAATAAATTATATATTTCTATGCTATTAATATCCTAATGTTAAAGGTAGAGTTCCATTATTTTCAGTATCAAAAGATTCTATTAATGATCTGATACTTCTAGCTTTTAAGCGATGTTATGATCCCATATTATGGTCAATTTATGTCAGATCTGAAATTTATTTCAGAAAATCTCAAAAGATTTATATTTTTGTAAAGATTAAATTTCATAACGATATTTAAAACGTATTGAATATAAGTAAACTCAAAAGTATCTGAATAATTCGTATATATTTGTGTATATTTGTATATAAAGACCATGTAGCTGAAAAATAGGTAGATAAATATATATTATATATATATATATATATATATATAATATATATATATAATGTGTGTGTACTAATATATATAATATATATTATATTTATATATACTATTAATATATATACAATTTTATATTAGGGTAATATATTGTATGAAATAATTATAAATACATTTCCTATATATATATTTTTTCTTTATACTATATATATATTATATTATATATAAATACTAGTATTTATATATATATATATATTTGGGTATATAGTATATAAAACATGTAGCTGAAAAATAGGTAGAATAACAAACAAATACTATTAAAGGCGGAAATATATATATATATATATTTTTATTTTTAAATAATTTTAATTATTTTATATATATATATATATATACTTATTATATATCAGCGGAGACTCCAAATGCTTTCTCTACTATCGGGCTTTCCTCTATCTCTCTCTCTCTGCTCTCTCTCTCTCTCTCTCTCTCTCTTTCTCTCTCTACTCTCTCTCTCTCTACTCTTTCTATCACTCTCTCTCCTTCTCTCTCTCTCTCTCTCTAGACTATATATATATATATATATTATATATATCATTATATTAATATATATATTTATATATATAATATATAATATTAATATTATATATATATTATATCTATATTATATATATATAATAGGGCCTGTAATATATAATATTAATATATATATATATATTTATTATATATATATATAATATATTATATATATATATATATATATATATACTATATAATATATATAGTATATATATATATATTATATATATTATTTAAGGTGGGCAATTAAGCGTTAAGCCGTAATCGTTATAATTAACTCGTAATTTTTTCAGTTAACCTCTTTTATATCGGCGCTTTCGTTAATTTCGACAAAGAAGTAACGAACTATTAACGAAGTAACATTTGTGAATTAACGTTAACGAAGTTAAAAATTTTCACCTAACATCCGCTTAAACCTTACCTTAATTTACAGAGTTTTATAATATTTTCTTATCTGATTTAAAATCTTGTACTTAGATGTCGATTTCGATAAAGAGAAAACTTTTTTTTTTTCCAAAATTCGTACTAAACCGCTCCTCTCCCAGTGGCTCAACAAATGTTGGGGTTTATCTTTATTCGGTTGATTAACCCGTTAAGTAATGCTTAACACAGGGTTGGAAAAAACGAGTTTTGAATAGTGCCTTCCTTGCTTGCACTTGCCCGCGTCATATCTCTAACTATTATTCTCTGTCTTATTACTAGCACTTCCCCTCCAGTGTTGGAAGCGACCCGCACATTCCAACCAGAGAATTTTCTAAACATATTATTTATAAACAGTATTAATAAACAATATTTATAATTCTAAATTCGCAGACAACCAGCTCCGGTCATTCGATATTGAAGCAACCAACTGCTCACCTTTTTTGAATTGGATTAAAAGCGGATTAATTATAGCGATTTATTCTTACATTTTTCCATGTATTCAATTTTGAATAATCGTTATATATTATATATTGTAATATTTTCAATTACTTTTGGTGAGCCCATTTTCGCAAAAAAACTAAGGAGATTTATCTGAAGCATTATGAAAATGTTGTAAAAGATCACAATTCGTTTCAATAATGTTTAACTCGTGCCTAAGCCACGGCAGCACGTGGATGTCATCAGGAGTCGCCTCGCTGATATATATATATATATATATAATATATATATTATAAATAGTATATATATATATTATATATATGTATATATATATTATATTATATATATATATATATATATATACTATATATATAAACTATATATAAGCTCTCTTTTATAAATATATATACAAAATTAATTTATATTACTTCCATTCGCAATGTTTACTAATTTTTATAGGACCATCTTGGTGATGTGAGTGGGATGATACTATTCGAGGCAAAATTTGTTGCCAAAAAAGTAAAAAAAAAAAAATATAAATATGGACTTACCTCCAAAAGTTTATTATTTATAATCAAAAATATTTTATGTATTTATTGAGTTAAAAAAAATTATTGCCACAAGAAGAAATAATAATTTGCTGATTTATAAAATTAAACTTTTGTTAAATGCTAAGCCATATTATATTTTTTTTTACTTTTTGGCTGCAAATTTTGCCTCGAAATAGTACACTCACCCAATGCCTCATATTTTTATAATTACAATTTTAGTTACTTATTTTTTGTTTCGGTTAACTTGCCAATATGGGAACTGGCCGTCTTATGCACGAAATTCGTGCTAAAACTGGGTATTAGCATTTCTTGTCGAGCGTAACCACAAATGACAAAAACGATAATGGTCTATGTTAGACCATTGATTGAGTAGTGTGAACAGGTTTGGGCTTCTTATTTAAGGAAAGACATTTAATATACTAATGAGATTCTTTCTTTCAAGAAAGTAAACAAGAATAACGGTTCAAAAGACTATACAACATACAAGTTACAGCGACGATAGAATTGTCTGCAAAATGTTTCCTTAGTAAACACTTCCTTGAGGGAGAATTGGGAAAGGAAAAAATTCCCCCAAAATTTGAGCTTCTTTTATTATTTCGGAAATGCGTTACTATTGTTGATTTTTTTTTAGTAAAAGGACAAGGTTTGATTTTTGTTTAAGGCGGACCCTATTTTAGCCCCAAAATCCTTAATTTTCAGGAAATTTTGACCAAATTAAAAGGAAACGTTAGCTTTTCTGACGTCTAAAATCCCGTTTTGGGTAATTTTTTGTATTAACTTGATTTGTCTGTAGTAATTTCTTTTGTATTTTGACATTTTTCGATATTCGTCCTACAATTTTTTTTTCGAAATGACTTCAAACTTCAATTTTACAAAGATTGGACTGTTGCCTAAAAAACGTTGGAAGCGAAATATTGATTTTTGACCCCAGATCCCCCGCAATGGTCGAATTTCAAAATCTACTTTTTTTTTGGTTTTGAAAATGAAATTACGATAATTTATTTTATGGTTATCCGATTTGCATGAAATTTTTCAGAGTATTTGCATTCGTGAGAGATACAGATTTTTTCATTTACATTATTTTTTTACATGAAACAAATGTTTAAAAAAAAAAAAATCAAAAATAATTCTTTTTTTTTATTTGAGTGTACAAAAAATTGATCTAAGCAAAAAAAGATGAATCCCGCCAGACCTGAAAATATGAAGTTGATCGAATGAGCAAAAAATAAATAATATCTCAATATCTCACTTTTTCAAAAAAAAAAAAAATTTTTTTTGAAAAAGTGAAATATTGAGACATTTATTTTCTACTTATCCGATCAACATCAAATTTTCAGAGCGCAGCCTATATAGTCGGCATCTTTTTTATTAAGATCATTTTTTTTGAATACTCAAAAAAAAATTTTTTTTAGATTTCCAAAATTTTTGTTTTGGAAAATTTGTTCCATGTACAATCAAAACTTTTGCACATACCAAATAATGATCTAAATAAAAAAATGTGTATCTTCCCCGATTATAAATGTCCTAAAAATTTCATGCAGATAGAACAGCGATTCCCAACCTGGGGGTAATTACCCCCAAAAGGACGGTAAATGGGAATTTTCCGAGGGGTAAAGATAAGTTCGTGGATTGATCATCGGCTTTCATCGTGCAGTCACAAAACAAAATTATTAACAAAATCATCTGTATCACTATCAAATCTAACTAACTACCTAATCACTAATGATTTTAGGACTAAGTTAGTTGATTTAGAAAAACTTTTAGGTTAGATAAAATATTAATTACCTAAAATTACGATACAAGGCATGGGCAACGCAAGCGCCACTGGATGGGCGTGTGTCTATCGGCTCTATAAGCGTCGATCGTCTGTTCGTTGAGTCAAGCACAAGCAGTCGTTCTATCGCCGTCCAATGACCAATTCGTGAATGTGTGGTTGATCTCGCTGGTTCACTACATTCTGGAACATATTTGGTTGTATTGGACGAGAAGCAAAAGCAGGTGAGTGAAATTAATTTTATGTTTTTAATATCGGCTTTTCAAAAGTACTCTTTCACTCTCTCACAGTCGTTTGTAGTGAAGAATCTAAGCTGGGATTTCACTCATTTGATATAAATAAGTAATTGATTGTGCTTGTTTGTTATGCGAATGATAGGATACGATAAAAATGGACGTAGTTCGAAACTTTTACGAGTCTAAAATATTTGTCAAAAGTCCCACACTTTTCGTTTTTTATGCGCAATTTTTTTATTTTAAATCTCACGCTTTTACGTTTTGCGGCCAGCTCCAGATTAGGGGACGCACAAAGTTCAAAAACTACGATAGCTAACTATTATATAAGGAAGATATTTTCGGAAATTCATTAGTTGCGAAGTAAAAAAAAAAAAAAAAAAACAATGAAATAAATCCATAATTAACTTAAAATTTCAACTTTAATCTGCGCTCTGGCAAATCTCGAATTTGTGTTTACAAAGTACTTGATCTCTCATTCTTAGTTGAAACTTTATTTTTTTTCCAATATGGCCAAGAGTAATATATCATATAATATATATTATATATATATATATTTATTATATAATAGTATATACTTATATATATATACTTATATTATATATATATATTATATATATATATATACTATATAATTATATATATAGTATATATGCATATATATATATATATATATATATATATATATAAACTTTCTGGGGGGTATTTGCTAATATCTAACCGCTTTATGGGTAATAGCCTCAAAAAGGTTGGGAACCGCTGAGATAGAATGACCAGAAAATAAATTATCGCAATTTTTCATTTTCATAACCACAAAAAAGGTAGGTTTTGAAGTTTGACCATTGCTGAGATCTGGGGTCAAAAATCAATATTTCGCTTACAACGTTCTTTAGGTAATAGTCCAATCTTTGTATAATTCAAGTTTGAAATTATTTCGAAAAAAATTGCAGGACAAAAATCGAAAAATGTCAAAAAACAAATGTTTTCCAAAAATTAAAATACGAAAAAATGACTACAGACATATCAAGTTAATGCAGAAAAACACCCGAAAAAAACGTTTTAAACGTCAACAAAAAATTACCGTTTGTTTTTATTTGTTTCAAAATTGGCTGAAAATTAAGAATTTTTGGTGTCCATTTTTAGTTTGGGGCTAAAATAGGGTTCGCCTTAAGCAAAAATCAAACTTTATCCTCATTAAGTTGATTTTCATGAAACTTACATGAAACGCCAGTAAAATATCTTAATGAACCAAAAAAATTTTTTTTAAATAAAATAAAATACTGAAACACTAAGAATTCATCAAATTTCATGTTTATAGTTTTTGCTTATGGAAGAAATTATCAAAATAAAATAGCCACACCCTCGGATTTTCATGAAACTTACATCAAATGCTTAAAAAATTGATTTGAAAGAGAAGCAAAGTAAATAAAAAAAGAAAGATAGAAATTCGAAAATTACCGCTCGAAAAAGTGAAGTCTTTTAAATTATGATATATTAAGACCATATAAATTTCGCGTGATAGTTGGTGTGAGGTATAATATATATATATATTAATATATATATATATATATATATATATTATATATACTATATATATATATATTATAGTATTATATATATATATATATATATATATATATATATATTATATATATATACTATTATTAATATATATATAGTATTATATATATATAATATATTATTATATATATTATAATTATTCTTCACAAGTTTATATGTTCTTAATTTATGACAATTAATGTTTCCCAGTTACTCAACGGGGTCAGGGAATGATAAAGGAGGATGGATTCTCCTAGACAATGTTCGTGTGCCGGTGATTTGTCATAAATTGCACTTAGTCCACTTTGTTAATCGGAGTTATTTCTCTTTCCTTTCTTTTCAGATAATTTTAGCTTCGTTATAATGTTTACTTCATGACAAATCGGCTGCTGTGACCATGGAAATTAAAAAGGATCCAATGAATCATAAGACATGAAATACATACATACATAAATACATACATACATACATACATACCATACATACATACATACATACCATACATACATAATACATACATACATACATACATAGCATATCATCTTACCATACAATGTATATTATACGTCTCCCAAATTTCGTATATTCAATGCATTTGGTCTCGATTTTCATGAAACATATGAAATGTTTGAAATGATCTGCAAAGAGAGAAAAAAAGTATTTAAAAAAGTTCGAAAAATATGCACTGAAAAAGTTACTGTCTCCAAATTTGGTATTCTAACGTATTTACTTCCAGATCCTTTGTTTTTTTTTAATCTATAGGCTTTATTGGTGGATGAACACAGTATTTTATTTTTCAGCACACGACTCGGTGTTTTTCAATGTTTTTGTACCATGCATTGATTTACCACTAAGAGTTATTATATATATATATCTATATATATATATATATATATATTATATATATATCATATATATATATATATAATATATAGATATATATATTATATATATTATTACATGGGCGGTCGTCAGGGGGGGGCAGGGGGGCAGCTGCCCCCCCCTAAAGATGTTTACTTTATAATAGAGTCGACCTGCGAATCTTTTTTGATCCGTCGTTCCCGTTCGGTGGCGTTAAGTACGTTTTACTGATATATAAATATATATATATATATATATATTATATATATAATATATATATATATATATTATATATATAATATTATATTATATAATATATATGTATTATATATATATATTATATATATATTATATATATATTATATTATTTATATTAATATAATATATTATATATATAATATAATATATATATATATATATATATTATATATATATATATAATAGGATATATAGATACATATTAGTTATATATATATATTTAATATAATGTGATAATAATATATATATATAATATATATTATATATATATAATATAAATATTATATTTATTTATATATATATATATAATATATATATTAGTATATTACAGAGTATAGGCGAAGGCTAGTTCCAATCGTCATTTTCTCACATTTCTATTGCCGATAACGAGATCTTCTCACTCATTTTATATTCTCTTTTAATTTGTAGATAAGAACTGTGGTTATTCTATCTATGCTTTTTTTATGTTGAAATGTATATTATAAATTTCTAGATTTTGTGTTCAGTCGAATTCTCAATTCTTTATTAAGTGTTTTAAGCAGTGATTCCAACTTCTGTAATTCACGACCTTATTCAAGGCTGTTGAGAAATTTTTAAGGTACATCTAGTTATTATTAGTGATAATCAATAATAATTAATAATATAATAATAAATAATAATAATAATAATAATTAATAATAATAATTAATAAAATAATAATAATAATATAATAATAGATTTTAAATTTAAAATATTATAAAAATACCTATTCTCTCTCTTT
>JABUQX010028334.1:25000-28924 GCA_015478945.1 Trachelipus rathkii | reverse complement strand
CTCTTATATAAACCTAAAATATAAGATATAAAGTCGTTGCTATCCAAAATTGGAAAAAAAAGCCGTTATCGCGCAAGTTTTGGAAATTTGAACCCAAGCTATCTTAGCCCTAAAATTCAAACATTTGCGCTTGACTCTGAAACGACTCAACAAAATATTCAAAGAGTCAGGAACTTGTAGAGTCAATAACGATGGTGAGCACGAAAAAACTGAGTCAAAAAGCTCAAACAAAGGCCTCTTCACGATCAAGAAAGGGAAAGACTCCTTCTCCTCAACTCCCACCACCCCAAAGGGGGGAAACTGCGCCATCTGGTTTTGCCTCTGAACGCATACCAACCCTCGAGACTCAAAGCAAATTTTTGCATTCGATCAGACTTCCAAACTTCCTCGAAAGCGACGTTCAAATTTGGATCAAAGCGGTACACGTCAATTTTAAACTTTATAACAAATAAAAAGTGTTCAAAGAACAAAATTAAACATTATATAGCACACCATGCCTCCCGCCTTCATTTGTTATCCACTAAATCAAACCCCCAATCAAAAAATAATACCTATTAAAAGAATTGTTGGAAAACAATACAGAGTTACATTACGCCACACAATCAAAGTATCAAAAACATACGGGATGTCATCCAAGAAACACTACACAAACGAAACTCCCGAGTGCATTCCTTCTTCGGATAAGGAAAAAACCATTTGTGGGAAGATGAAAACGTCGGAAAATCTCCTTCAAAAAAAGATCCGACTTTAGTGAAGAATACTTGCCTAAACAGTGCCTTTCCGCTGCAGTTACGTAAAATCTACACAAAAATCACACCGAGTGATAAATATAGCACACACTGCTCACATGGACGGACACCCTCTACAAGATCACAAATTTTCCGAGAAAAAAAAAGAAAAAAGAAAAGCAAAGAACAGGTTCTCACAAACAACACTTACAATTCCTCGAAATTTAGATCAAAAAAAAAAAAACAAAAAAACAAAGAGAGAGAGACTGCTGCTACCCAAGAAAAGGAATCTGACAAAAACTCCCCCCCCTTCCAAATAGTGATAAATAGTTCCACAATAATTTTAGAACATAGGGTGCAGAAAAAATAAATTATAACAAGAAAATAATGCTAAAAAAACACTTAATAAACAGAAAATTAAAAATAGTTAGGTCAAGAAAATACTACTACTAATACCACCACCACTACAAATAAAGAAAAGTAATAATAAGAAAAATAATAATAATAATAATAATAATAATAATAATAATAATAATAATAATAATAATAATAATAATAATAAACAATAATCATAAGAATTAATATATAATAATAATGAATTAATATAATAATAATAAAATAATAATCAATAATAAATAATAATATTTTTAATAATAATATAATAATAATAATATATAATAATATAATAATAATAATTAATTTATAATAAATTAATAATAATAATAATAATAATAATAATAATAATAATAATAATAATAATAATAATAATAATAATAATAATAATAATAATAATAATAATAATAATAATCAAAACATTGATCAACCCGCCTCGATCTGATAGAATAGAAAATATGAACAGTGCTATTATTGACAAAGAACTTGTAAGTGTGATGGGTGAATCCAAAAATAAAAATTGTGTAAACAGACAATCCTTATCAGTAAATGTGAGAGAATTGCATGTTTCTCATTCAAATAAACTTAAAAGTATCACCCATACGGAATAGTAGTAGTTGGCAAAATAAAAATATTTCAATCAATGAAAGCTATATTAAAAGATACAACTGTCTTAAAGTATTAAGTATCCAAATTATTTAGTGCATGTTTTAATAATAATCTTTTGTTTCGCATTGGCTAATACTGTACTTTATTAAATATTTGATTACTTTGCGTCAGTACCAAATATTAACATATTTTAAATAGTCTAAATTTCTAACGGCAAATAACTCCAACCTTTGAGTTGCCACTTATTGCCATATAAAATAAATATGCAAGCTACAACGAATGATTATTTAGTACCAAACAAAATAAATAAAATAGTAATTCTTATAGAAAGCTTCATCACGGTTTAGTTAATAATTCAATTAATGATTTATAAAAGGTATTGATAAAATATTTAAAACCTTAATATCAAAATATTTCTTTGAAAAAAAAATGAATTTATTTATCGTAAACGGGATTCTCAGTGCTACCCAAGACGAACCGCTTAGCCAACGCAGCTAAAAAGGTCGGCCAATATCGAATGTAAATACATTTGGAAAGCCGACGAATTCTGAGTGGCCAAGCTGGTTTGTGGAAAATTTGTAAGCCAAGACTACCTACGTTGTGATCTAATAAAATCAATATAATGTTTTCAAGTGAAAGAGAAAATTGTGGAGACAAAGTCATTCAGAAGATCCGAGTCATGAGTAAATGATTCAGAACAATCTAGTGCTTTCCGCGCTACAAATATCTGAACGAAATCATGACAAGGAGAAGCTGAATTACCACGCTTCCAAAATTTTAAATCTTTTTAAATATTTTATCAACATATAATTAAATATCATCTTTTCCATCAGTAGCTAACCATTACAAATAACTATTATCAGGAATGCTTATGATCTTATTAAAAATTTGAAATTTTCTTCGGTTAAATTGATGTGTTTAATGAAATTAAAAATGTACTATATTTAATGACTTTTTCAAAAATTTAAAGTTCGGAGGAAAGTGACCATACAGTACAAATACTCTGACGGTTGAAAACTAAATTAAAATGGTATAATGATGTTTCTTAGAACTTATTGACTTTATATCGAGGTAAATAAAATTTTAAATAACAATTAGTCCATGAAATAATTACATAAAAAGTATATTCTATATTTTATGAAAAAAATATTTTTTATATATCAAGGTAATAAAATCTGTTTAAACAAACATTTTGTCAAAGCAAAGTAGCCCAAAGGACGGGACATGCTCCAACTATACACATGTTCATGTAACAGCAAGCTGCGCGCGCATTAGCGTAGAAACAAATGCCAATTCTGAACTGTATAGCGCGAAAGCTTATTATAAAATTTATAATACCTACTCTAATATATTGCGCATGCTAGTTATAAGACCACTCCTTTCTTTTCAAAACTTACTATCGTAGTCTAAATCTTTCTCTTAATATTAAAATAATCAGAAAAATATTAAAAGTATAAACCCAATCAAAAAAAAAAAAAAAAAAAAAAAAAAACAAAAAAAAAAAAAAAAAAAAAAAAAAAAAAAAAAAAGAGAGAGAGAAAAGGTTTCTCCATCCACGAAAAATGCCCACCGAAAGGCAAGACTCCCTCTATTTACGAGAACAATCGTTCATTCAAAAACGAAAACCAAATTTTCCTGTCCGCCGCCAAGGAACCGCCCTTTGGTGGGAAACAACCAAACAGCTCGGTTCCATTGACAACGACCTTCGAATGCAGGAACCAAAACAGAGCGGATGAAACAGGAAGAAGGAAGAAGAGGAATATCATTTTAAACTTTTCGACTCGAAGGAAGATTTACAGGTGTGAAATGATAGATCTTTGACGGATTTGAAAATTAAGGGATTAATAAAGCTCCCCACAAAAATTTACCGGAAAGGTTTCTCTTATGTCCTCAAATGAATAAAAGAAAAATTATTTTCGCTCTTGTGAGTGCGACTTTGAGGAAAAAGCTTGAAACGAGAAACAAACGGAGACGACGAGCGAGAAAGGGGAAAATTGGATAAAAAGATTGAGAAATAGCTTTACCATGACGAGGCCCCAACAAAACCACAAACAATCAAGGTGTAGCTAATAAAACACACCACCCACAGACCTCACAACCCCAAAAACTACTCAACGCCAGCTCCATGACCACCAATATGAAATCTAACTCAAACAAAACACCAACCCATACAAATAATCTTACTCCACTCTAT
>JABUQX010028334.1:2500-20000 GCA_015478945.1 Trachelipus rathkii | reverse complement strand
GCTGGCTGGAAGCGGTAAACAAATCTTTTTAAGCTTTATATTGAAAATAAAGAAGTGAACAAATTTAGAAAAATATAAGATTAGTAATAGTCGGTGCCAAAATAGCTCCCCATTCCACAGTTATTTTTAGCCACTATCCTATATTCGGTAATATATAATCCCAATCTCACAAAATAACCACTAATATACAAATGTATAGAATGGTACGATAATTGCAATACACACAATTACAAAATGGTACACAATTAAACTTGCTAGTAAAATATATCCCCAAAATACCTATTATATATATAATATAAATACTCCCTAATAACTCTACTATAAAACTAATATACTTCCTATTATTTTCAAAAGTAATAATAATTTCTAATAAAATTACATAAGTCACAAAAAAAAAAAAATTACTATCTATCTCTCAATAAATAAGATGAACTATATTCATTATTTTTTAATCAGAGTAAAATAAGATGAACTGTACTATTTGATCGAATACTCCCCAGAGTCAACTCCTTTTCTCTTTGATGAGAGCTTATTTGAAATTAGGCCCATTATTGGTGAAGAGAGTGCTCTATTAAGAGGGCTTTCTAGCTTTCATAAAAATTGCTCCCTCTCCTCCTTATGAGAAGTGCCTGCTTGCGTTTTTGGAGAAGAAAAATTTATTTCTGAAAAGCCATATAACCTCCAGCGAGGTGGGTGTGAGGAGGTGGTTCTACGAACAATCCCTCCGACTCAAAATTGATTTGATTGCAAAATCTAATCGTCTCTCTCTGTTTAGTAATGTGGTAGAGCGAGCTCTACCTCTTGTAATGCACTACATGGGACCAAAGCTTATGTACAGAAAGAGCGCAACACTTCGATGTATGTGTAGAATTAAATATATTTTTAGCACGGAGACACATATGATGTGTAATTTGGATGCATCGCGTGTGCAAACACCACGTTCCTCGTAATCTCAATTCACTTTCAAGATAATCACTCTTTTTCATTTAATTCCATTCAACTTTTACTAAAAAAGAAAAAAAATGATGATAGCAGCCATCCTTCTCACCAGAGCTATTGCTCTGCCAAAAAGCCGCTCCCTCTCGCGCTCCCACACCGCTCAAGTAGTAAAGTGGGAATAATTCCTTTTGAAATATTTACAACGCCTCAGAATTCCTCGTAGTATGGTAAAAAAATTTTGGTTATCATATGAAATAAAAAAAAATAAAGATTTTATATCATTTTTAAATCTGTAAATTGAGGGATGAAATAAGGCTGACATCTATCCCATTTAATATATAAATATAAATAAATAATATTAATAATAATAATATTAATATATATATTTAATTAATAATTAATAATAATATAATTTAAATAATAAAAATAATAATAATTACTTAAAGAATGTTTATGTCAAAAGGATTTAAAACAATACGAATTTTGATAAGTTATTGAAGAGTTTTCTGGAAGATCGAAATATTTTATGACAGATATGATTAAAATATGGAGCTATTTAATGTGAAAATATAAATTGTTTTGATATCTAGAGAGATGAAGAGAAATTCTACAGACTGATCTCATCGTGTGATAATTGAATTAAGTCTTATAATAGTAAATGGTCATATATTAGATGCAGTTCTAATAATTGTGTTGTTTAGAGACAGTTATTTTCTTCTGATTACGAGGATGCATTTTAATTAAGTTTTATTAATAAAAATTTGTAAATTCGTTATTTATGCAAGTATATCAAGAAAATGTCTATAATCCTAAAGTAAGATTAATAGTTATTTTACACAGAGCATCATATGGTTTACAGTCACTTCTCTTTGGTGTTATTTTAAAAAGATCATGGTGGTTTTATCCATCTTGTATATTCTTATATTTATCTATGTTGCACTGATAATTAGTATAATTAGTACACTCTTTTCTGCCGTTATAACGGAATATATTTTCCCACAGACTAGAGACTGCAACTTTTGATATTTCCTCAGTAAGATGTTACTTCTGTTTATTAATTTCAATAACATAGCACTATTTGCACTCAGAAGTTGGAGTTGCCACATATGACTGCACTATTTCTATATAGAGATTTTCTTTTTGTAAATATATTATTACAAATAAACTGACACTACTCAATGAATACATCCAAATGTTATGTTTACTTTCTGTAAAGATCAAAAACATTTAAAGTAGAATATATTACTAGAAGCATATAATTATAGTTTGTTACTTCAAGAGAAATTTTCGTTCAATTAAATTCTAATAAAAAATTCCTTGACCATACTCAAAATTTACTCTGTCCTTCCTTAACGTAACACATTTTTATTTATTTAATTTGATTATAGATTGAATATATAATCTTATACCAATGTTTATACACGCAATTGACTCTTGATACATATTTCTAGACCGATCGTAATTTGGTCGTCAATTTAACTTTTGTACCCTTTTTTGGCTCATCTATACTTAAATAGGGGCAAGATTCAAAATTAGTTCTTCAGAGTACTTAGTTTTAGTAGGCGGTCTCATCGCAGTCGAAATCAGAGAGCTGGATGACAAGCAAGATCAGCTAGATAGTAATTTAATGCTAGCAGGCCGCCTATATGCACAGTGGTTAGTATCAATACGCAATGGAGGTAGAATCTGTTATAATAGACAAAACAGGATATTATTTCCTCGCAATGCTAGAGACAAAAGGAGAACTAGGTGGAGACAGAGAGGTTAAACAGGTTAAATTCTCTCACAAATCGAATGGTAATAGCCCATAACAACGCGCACGGCCAGATTAGAGACCGACTTGTATATACTCTCCATTTAAATTCTAAATGAAAATCTCCCTAATTCTTACGTCGTCTCTTGATATTTCATTGTCTCAGTTCAATGAATCTCGACACTCCGATTCTTTCATGAGAGGAGTCTTCTAACATATATTCATTATAAAATCACACAATAATAATTGAATTCTACCTCAGTTCATATAATTAGAGTGATGCCTTTTCTTGAGTGTCGTGTATATTACTATTCTTGCTTGTCTATACATATAAGCAAAATCGAAAAAGTTTGTGTCTATCGAGTGAGCAATGAAATATATATGATAAAATTGAGAAAGTGGCTAAGTTTATTTTTTTAAACGACGTTTTCTCAAGAACTTGAAAGTTTCGAGGAATAAAAGGTGTCACATATACGGGTTCTGAACCTCGAGTAGATCTGCTGTATTCATTCACATG
Organism: Trachelipus rathkii; assembly: GCA_015478945.1. Taxonomy (NCBI): domain Eukaryota; kingdom Metazoa; phylum Arthropoda; class Malacostraca; order Isopoda; family Trachelipodidae; genus Trachelipus; species Trachelipus rathkii. The sequence goes on along the minus strand of JABUQX010028334.1, from coordinate 16,791 downwards.
AGAAATAATACATTAATTTATTTGTGTTTACTAAAATGTACTCATACTCTTAAACTAATGATTGGCACTTATAATATAAGAACAGAGCTTGTTTGCATACAATTAAGTTGCATTTCATATGATAAATATTACATATAAGTTTTAGTAAGAAAAAGATATGTAATTGATTTCTAGAAATAATATGCATCCTATAAAGACGTGACATTTATAAACCAAGATATCATTTCCTATCTAGCCATTTATTTTTGGATGACAAAATAAATAGATATGTATATAATTGTGGGATATATATCCACAGTGATAGTACACACATTTATTAAAGATAAACATAAATTGTCAGATGAGAACGTGGCTAGCTCTAACTGAGACTAGTGCTAGTAAAGCTTAAATCACAATGTAGTTAATTTGAGTTTTTGCGTTGCATAAGAGTGCACTACTTCTATAGTCTGCTCATATTTAGTCTTTGTTTCTCAAACTTAGCTACTCTTTGTATGATCCTCAAGCAGAGTGTTTGGTCATTATTACATATTAACAATTGGAATTTGACTCTAATTATAGTATTTTAGTATATAGTGTAAGTCACTAATATAAGAAATAAAATATATCACACACACAATGGCAACGAAAGTCCTACATACACTATACTTATACCATGCGCCTCAGGATATCGTGCATGACACTCTTCTCGTTTCTCGAAGGACGATTCCTAGTAACCTATTTAAAAAGACATTTGCACAATTTGCATTATTCATTACGTACGAACACCGTGAGTGTTCCTCTCAGTTACACTTAACGATAGTTGCTGACCAATTCGATGGAGCATATCACGCTTCTAAAGAGGTCCACATCGTGTGACTCTGCGCGAAAGCACAGACCAATATCTTTCCTCGATTGTCACCCAGTTAAGCGCCCTCTCTAAATATGGCGGGCCAACAACAACAACACTAAAACCACTAAAACGCAATGTTCTCATACACGCGCCCTCTGATTGGTCCCTACACTTAGAGGACTGCTAAATCCATATACAGAGACAAGAGCTGCTCCCAAGTATCAACCCTCACATAGATACACAGATATTGGAGATCTAGATAGTTGATGAAAAGTGATTCATACAGACTGAGGATTAATCACATTCTCTCTTTGTGACTTCTTCTGTACTTCATATGTTTGCATCATGATGTCATCTGTGCGCAAATGTTGACAGTATTCAGCTCGCAGATTCAATTCTAGCCACCATGCATTTGAAAGAAATCAGAAAGGTTAATACTGAAGTTTACTGGGAAAGGATCCTTAAAAGAATAAAAAAGTCTGAGGGAAAACATTAATCTCGGCCGGGAGAGTGTGACAACTGAAGCCAAGGTAAATGCCAAAAACGAGAAAAACGAAAGACGACAAAAAAAGAGTTAGAGAGTTGAAAAAAAATACGGAGGAACCAAGTATTACTGACGAAGAATTTACATGTGTAATTTATAACCTGTCGTATACGAGCCCCTATTTTTATGAAGTTTTCTTTCTCCTTTTTCTAATTAGTGCTTCTGTCTTTCCTCCCTCTTTCCTCCAGCATGTTAGTTATTAATCAGATCAGAAAGGCGGGTATGGGAAAAAGACTGTGAAACTATCACAAACACACGCGTCACTGAGTCTAGCGTATTCGTATTTGGACATCTGATATGCTATTTGTTCTAAACGATTTGTGGTAGTGCACCAGTCTAGGGGTGAAATTACTAGAGTATTGTCGTGCAGTCTTTGTTCACCAGGACAAAGTCAATCTATATCTCCTCATATAGTCCGCGAATGCACGTAAGAGGGCGTGAATTTGCAGGAGGTCTACATATGTGGCTCACTTATAAAGTGCTCCTTGTGTGATGTCCTCCCTACTTGTATATAGTGTAGCCAAAATTTTTCATCTCTATTATTTATATAAAATCATAGTACAATGTCCGGACGCTTCTTTTTTACCAAGAAGAAGACGCAAAACAAAGAGTTGGCATGTGACACGGTTAAGTAGTCAGCACATGGGAACGAGCTTGCTAAGTGCTCTCGATAGTACGAGATCTAGATCCTGGATATGACTCCACCCTTACTCTCTCGACTGTGGAGTATCAATCCGGAACTCCTCATTTGACTAAGGTCATTTCAGATTAGGAATTCTTTGGCCTTTCTATATTACGCAGCTCAGCTCATAATGTGCTTGTAGCTCTCATTATTCTAACGTTGTCATTGTGGCGACATATTTAGGGAATGTCGTACCTCATTCATTACAGATTAAGGCACCTCCACAATCCATTTCTCTGCTCAATTTCCACCTTTCATTTCACTAGTTGTCAAATAACTTGTGAATTACGTAGTATTGACTGCCTCATACGCGCTCTCCTCTCTTTTAGTTGACTTGAGATATGGACGTCGCTCTCTCACAGATAACCACACCCTAATATATATATATATTACTAATATATATATATAATGTAATACGCAGTCAATACTATTATACTCATATATATGTTATATGATTCACCAATTTTTATAATTGCAGTCTAATTCTTTGCCATATGAATTTGTAGTGAGATAGTATACTATAAGGAGTATATATATTCTTTTGTTTTTTTTTTTTTTTTTTTTGTTTTTTATAACATTAATCCTTTCTAATGCGACTAAAATTGGACAGCAGTCTCCTATGCAATGTATTCCGTCTTCTACTGGCTTAGCATTGAATATGTATGTAATTACACGAAAAATGAAAGGTGTATTCAGTACCTAGATAATGTGACTCTTGGACGAATCTCTGAAAAGCCTAGGTAGTGCCCTTACTTGTGAGGTTTATATATGTACATAAGTATAAAAATAGAAAAAATTAAGAATTTGTAAAAGTATATATATATAGTCTATATATAATTTATATTTTTATATGAAGTCAGTATATCCCTATTCTATCTATTACTATAGTAGTAACCTAATTTATATATATATATACCTTATCAAGTGCTTTAGAGTTGTGCACCAAATAATATATATTGTAATATATTATTATATATATAACTCTTTATATATATATACACTACGCTCTTTTGTTTATTTATGCTCTATTACTATATGTTTGCTATATACTCTAGATTTTATATTTTATCACAATTAAAAATATTTTATATATTATTAATATGTTAATATATTTTTTCATCAATAAATTTATCTATATTATATTATATGGAAGCATAAGAGATCAGATTAGTGATTTGATGGTATTCTTTATGGGAGGTGATCCATCAATGTATTTACGAAAGACATTGACGCCAGCAGAGTGATTGAGAGATGTGATGAGGAGAGAGAGAGACTGAAGATTACTTAAGATCTTTGATGTGACGCACTTGGCCGTGAAGAAGTGATAAGCCAATCGAAAGAGAGATGATGTTCACTGTCCACTCGCGTATCCATCCCTGCATAATAATCCACACGTACGCTATCTGGATGCTCTACCACTCTCTGAGTTCGTTCCGATAGCGACTCGCGAAGGACTCTATGAGCGCTTATAAAATTTCATACGTTCTGATCACAATCTTAAATTTATTATTATTATTATTATTATTATCATTTTATACTTATTGTTATTTACCTTATATATACTGTGATTATATTTACTATATATTATAATAATAAATAGCTATATATATATATTATACATATTAATGAAAAAAATAAATAATTAAATTCTTATATTTTATATTTTTATAAGGGAGTTAATAATATATTAAATATTATAATAAGTAATAAATATAAGTATATTTGAAAAACATAATGTACTGGCCCTTTTTTTATAGTTGTTGTCCATCATCGATAGATTCTCACACCCTTTTCTTTTTTGTTGGGTTTCCTTTTTAATTATAATATTAATTTGAGTTCGCTACACTAGAAACTATGAAAGGTGTGTAGTTTAAGTTCTTTAATCTGGCGACATGACTCTCACACAAGTTCTCGAGAGACACTGGAGTATTTTTCAAATATATTTTGTAAAAATCATTATTTTTAGTTATAAAAAATAATTACAATATATCTTTACAATAATTGCATGTTAACATAAACTATATATATTAAACATTAATTTTCACGGCTTCTGATTGGCCAATTTCTCTTCAATTTTGAAATTTGGAATCTAGTCGTGGATATGATATGTTTTCTCGGACTCTCACTACCACTGAAGAGAGTACAGCAATAATCTAGAAGACATATAGATAGATCAAAGAAATTTTGCTTCTCTCTCATAAGACATATTTTTGTATCATTCTTAAAATAATAGAGAGAAGAGTTCACGCGCGACACTTAGATGAGTGTTGGATCAGGCTGTAATATGACTTAACACGTTAGAAAAATGATTGTTAAAAAATTATACAGCCAGAGATTCTAAAAATATAATAGAACTATTTTTCAACTAATCACAGAAACATATAAGAACTCTTAATTTAGGGGGACATTTCTCGAGCCGAGGGGGACACGCCACGCGCGGGGACGAGTTTTATCCTAATTACCCCGTATATTATTTATTAGGTGAAGATAGGAGAGAAAAGAAAAGTTGTCTTTAACTCCGAGCGCAACACATCTCGAAATAAGAACCAAAGAGCTAGCGCGCAGACAATTCTTCCCGGAGCGACCTACCCGGAGTGGGGATTCCTATACTTTAACCTATCCTCCGGTCGTCTCCCCCGGAAGGCCGAGAGACCCCGAACTCCTGCCATCTTTGCGGTTTACCCTTGTATATTGGTTCCAGTATATATTTATATAATATTAGATAGATAAAATTTAGTGATATTAAGCATTAGGGATACTCTCGAGTAAATTACTACTGGTGTATATCTTCCTACTATGTGATATCTCTTTATAATCATTGTGTGCTGTTATACCACTGAAAATTCACATAGTTATTGTTTAGGATCATATCATAAACTCACTTTGCACGCCTTTAGCTCCTTTTAATGAGTATATAGAAATTAAGACATCAAGAAACAAAATATTTTCTCTCACCACATAATATAACTCTGACTATTGGTAATAAAATCACTTTGACTAACCAAGGGTTCATTCACCATTGTATATAATTTACTATTATATATATATTCATACTATATATTACTTCTATAAATATTTACCAATATTTGATAAATTTATGCTCAATATAACCGAATACTCACCTATAATTTATTAAAATATCTTATTTCACTTATTATACGTGTGAAATTTTTACTTTATTTAGCATTAATCATACTATAATAATTTTAGGAACTATATTAGCTCTTTAAGTTTTGGAAAATTTTATTATATAGTATCATTATATTACCTATATCCCCACTTTTATTTGAATTGTTACACACTTTCTAAAGTCATTTATATTATTGATAGCTAAGTAGTATCTACTAGATACATATATTTTGAGAAAATGTTGATTTTTTATTAATCACTCTACTAGTGAAGGAATTGTATTTTGAATAAAAGATATTTATGCACTTAGTTAGACGGTCAAAATATTTTTTTTCTCGTTGATTATATCAAAGATTCTCCCTTCATATTTGTTATTTAATCTCTGAGTCACAATATGGATCTCAAAGAATATTTCTCTACTTATTTTCACTAAATAATTGATATCTCAATATATCATGTTATCTACTCAGTTTTCTCCATCACTTTCCAAATATCAAATGAGACAATTAAGAAATATCTTTGATTCCTCTCACTATGCTTATCGAATAAGAGTCATTCTTATAAATATTAGAAAATGGATTAACAGATACAAATTAAATATTTAAATACGACTGTAACTACTTGTATTAGTGCTCTTTACTCTAGAGATTTACTCTCTCACGCATGATTTTGTGAATTTCAATTAATTGATGGAATATGTAAATTGTAACATGATAAAAGTTAGTATGCAAATGCTCTAAATACACTGGTTTAGTTGAAGTAGATGCAGGAAGATAGAATTATATTCTGAAAGTTATGGTTTGAACAGAGGATATTAACTGAATATCCTCGTGACCACATGGTGACAGTGACTAAAGAGATAAAGATAAATAAATTTATAAGATATTGACGATTCCCATTATTTTCCTTCAATAATCAGTTATTGTTGAGCAAAGTATTGTTTAACATATTTGACATTTGTTTTCCTTTATCAAGTTAAAATTTTAATAATTTTGATTCATTCGTATTCATATTTGTTCAAATAAAAGTTATATATGTTTGTACGCAATATTGGTATGAGAAACATATGGATGGCATACTCTAGGAAAATAGGAGGAGAAATATGACAAAAAGATTTTTAACATTTTTAGAGCAAATTTTAGTAGTAAAGCTACTGTAAAAGAAGAAATGATGATAACATATTTGGAGAAATATTTGAAAAAATACTGATAAAAGTGAAATTGGAAAGAAATATAAGTAGATATAATAAGGTATATAATATATATATATCCCCTTTATCGTATTATACATTATATATTTCTTTTGGAGTTATTTAATTTTAAATATATATCAATAGAAAAGATAATTGACTTTATAATTTGAATACTAACAGTTGCAATAATTTTACTACTTGTAATTTAGAACTTTATCATAATCTTATATAAATCTTTTATTTTTACAAGTCGACTGTCTCTCATCATGATAAACTATGTTATCTCTCTCTCGTCCTCGCTCTATTTTTCGATGCAATATTGTCCATCGCAGGAATGGAAAAGACACACTCTCCTTGTGTTGGCCTGCTATTTCTGATTAAGTGTGTCTTCTCTATAACATTTTTTAACTACTCGTCGAGACCCTATCTGCACATATTTCAGCTCAGTGTATAGTAGTAGTTAGCCTCCCCCTCAGTGACGTAGTAAGTTAGTAGTACTCAAATTAAGTTAGTTCACAGCAGAGATAAGTGGCTGCGTAGTCGTCTAAAATATAATTAAATTTTCAAAAAAGATTGCGGGAAGAAGTTCAGCTTAGTGTAGAATAGATGGTCGAAATGGCGGTTTTCGGACATTCGTGAAGAATTCTATTCGATAGAGCGGAAGAGTGCGAAGAAGTCATGATGAGATTAGTGGGCACTTTCATTCATTTTGCATCTCAGCCATTCAGCTCGCGGCGTTAGAGAGACAACGAGATTACTCTCAAGACAATTTCTCATAAGGAGAAAAAGAGTTTCTCATTAGTCTTCAGAAGAAACAACTCCTGCAACATTTCCGAAGATGACAAGTACTCTAGTGAGTAAAGTTCACCAAGTTTTACTTCATAAGTGAGTCATAATGTAAGCTAGTATCATAAGTATACTACCAGTCCAAGATACAATATCTTATTTATAAGTATGTTGGAGGTACTCACTCTCAAGCATACTTACTATATATGTAGAGTAACTATGTGCGCAATGAAATCGCGCATTGAGCGCAGAGGAGGCCAAAAATGGGCCACCACCTCTTTTCGGGTATTCTCTCGAGAAGTATGAAGCGACCGCCCTACACGAAGCGCAGATGCCATTCGAGCAGAGGCTAGATTGAGCCGGTATCGCTCTATCAATTGGTGCACTCTCGTATTATTCCAACAGTTAGTCTCCTGATATGCTAGTTCATCCTCGTACTATATTTGAGCTAGTTTACCAAGATTCTATTCATATTTGCATAATTGACGGCGTGCACATAAATGGTGACAGCCACAACCTGAGACGGTATGCCGAACTTGTCACATCGATACAGCGTTTTACTGACCGAACGCGCCCATTTGAGAACCGTTGTTTACTCGCGATTTCCGCACTGTTGTCAAACTCACTAGATACGGATATAGCTAGAATAGCGCGACCGATGCATGCGATCGTAGGTGCGAATGTTGGGTTCTTCCTCCCACCGACGAAAAGCGCTATATTAAATCAACGTGAATATGTAGTGAGTTAGTAATATATAATTGCCTAATGTAACCTCCTACGTTTATTGGCTACTCTAATTATCATATATATATATAATAATATATATCCCTCATCACTTATATTGTCATACGGATACCCCTACTCATTCACTCCCAATTTGTCATAATAAATTTATGCAATATATACGTAGTCATCTACCTACCGTCACTCAAATCTAGTATATGTATCTATAATCTCGTACCATTATCTTCTAATAGTATTTGATTCCCAGTCATGGTACCCCTACTATATCTTCACTATCACGCTCTCCTTTTAAGATACATCTCTAATTTACTTACAAATATATACACGAGTCTCATAAACACTTGTTTCGCTCACTCTATAAAATGTAAAGCATTTCATATACACCACTTAATTTTCTATAAATCAAAGCACTCCCTTGACACTTTTTCCTCTCTCGTGTTAATCACCACAAACATTATGGTCTAATTATAAATCATGATAATAAACCACACTATATATTTATTTACTATGTTATCTTTCAAAGTATAGTATTATATTAATAATATTAATTCATTCATAATATTCATCTAAGTTGTTGTGTAATATACTCTAGGGATACTTAGTTTTTTATAAAGAATTAGTTAATATTTTTAACACATACTTTGCATCATTGTTTATACAGATAAAAAGTTTGATAACTGATATGTATATCAGAGAGAGGAATAAAGATAGTTTTGCATTACTTAATATTAACGCTAGTGAGATCAAAAACTTACCAGAACATATTAATTACAGGAAGTCTGCAGGTTATGATGGCGTACATGACAAAGTCATAAAGGAAGGGTACAAAAGTATTGCATATGATTATATTTATAATTTGATAAAAGTATCTTAATTATTACGAGATGCTAGAGGACTGGGAAATTGCTTATGTTTTAACAATTTACAAAAAATGTATACCAGGGAGGATCATGGAAAATTGGAAATTACAGGCCAATTAGTAAAAACTTCAGAAAAAAAATATTGAAAATTAGAATAGAAAAACATTTAGTAGAAAGTGAGATATTGCGAGACACTCACAACATGATTTGAGGGAAAGTAAATCATGCCAGACAAACTTATGGAATATATTACCACTTTGATATTAAGAACTGTGTGTGTGTGTGTGTGTGTGTGTGTGTGTGTGTGTGTGTGTGTGTGTGTTTGTGTGTGTGTATGTGTGTGTGTGTATGTGGTGTGTGTGTGTGTGTGTGTGTGTGTGTGTGTGTGTGCGTGTGTGTGTTTTGTTGTTTTGTATTATGTAATTTTCATTGTAAGAAAGGGACTTTTGTACTACAAAAAAAGTACATATTAAATTTAAATCAACATATTAAATTTAAATCATATTGTATATATGTAAACTATATATATAAAAATGTATATTTATATTTATATATATATATTTTTATAGAAAAACTCTCCCTTTATATTTGTATAAATATATATATATATATATATATATATATATATATATATATATATTTACAGAATGTCACCACTCACATGCATGGCCCTATTCAAGGAGGAGACAGTAAATAATAATAAAAATAATTCAAAGAGTAGATAGAAAATAATAATAAAAATGTCTAAAGATATTTCAGACTTCTTCATTAGTTAGTCTTTGACTTACTTTATCCTTCTTCTTCTTCTTCTTCTTCTTCTTCTTCTTCTTCTTCTTCTTCTTCTTCTTCTTCTTCTTCTTCTTCTTCTTCTTCTTCTTAGAAACCTTTGACCATTGAAGAATCTGTATAAACAAAAACTGATTAGCAGTTTATTCTCCCTGCTTCTTTTTTTCCTTTCTTTTTTTTCTCCTGTTTCATCAGCATCATTAACAAAGGAGGAACCATTCAAACAATTAACAACTTCTGACTGATCTTACATTTCTATTAGCTTTCATTTTCTCTTCATCAAAATACAACATTTTCAACATATACTTCGGACAAAACATCAGCGCAACAAATACTATCATTGCATGAGTTGGTAAGACCGACAATAAATAATCCAAATGGTGCGTCGCTACCAATAGAGACCATCACACACACACACACACACACACACACACACACACATATATATATATATATATATATATATATATATATATATATATATATATATATATATATATATATATATATATATATATATATTTATATATATATATATATATATATATATATATATATAACATATATATATCCTTATACTACTTCTTTCGAGAACTATATGCATCACTAAATTTAGGCCGGGTATAGGTAGCTCCTACCCAATATTTTATGTTTTTAATGGTTATATTAGAGATTTGGCAAAGAATATATGTATATATGTATATAGCAACAATATATATATATATATATATAACATATATATATATATATATATATATATATATATATATATATATATATATATATATATATATATATATATATATATATATAAAGATAAAGATAAGTGTGTTTGGGATTCAGATATATATAGTCGGACATACGAAACGTGAGAGTCGTACGTGGAAGGGACAAACCTAAAAAGTCGGAAGTTGGACTAATACATTGAAACTCAATAGAGTGAGAGTAAGGCATTTTTCAACCGACTTGGCAACAATCTAACTGTCGTTTTATATCGTTTCTATAGGAGCTACAATGGTAGGTTTCCAACAGAACTAATCTCTATCGTTCCATAACTTTTGCGATGATCTAATAACTTAAAAATTTTCGTGTCTTTACACGAATTTTGTGTCGCAGTCACTCCAAGCTTTGTTGATGTGATAACTTCTTCTTTTCAGCTACATCTGTGCTGAGGAATGTTTGCCATTATCAGTTTTTCTTTCCTCATTTAATTAATCTACTTCACTTTAAAGATTGGGACTGAGCATCCCTGAGAAATTTGCTTTAGGTTTGAGTTTTGATAAGTTTTCCTTTGTCTTTGCTTTAAACAGGACTGAGGAACCGATGCAGAGAGTCGGAGCAGGAGATGTGGAGCAGCATTGTTTTGGATGGAGTCGGGGTCAAAAAATTTTTTTACTATAAAATAAAAGATTTCGGTGCCGGGGCTGGAGACGGAGCGAACAAAAAAAATTTAGCAGCTCCGCAGTTCTGGCTTAAAGCTCGATCCTTTCTTAAATAGGGTTTTCCTGTGAGTAGGACCTTTCCCGTGAATAGTCTTCCTGTGAGTAAGGACCTTGCCCGTGAATGATGGCAAAGATTTATGAAAAAAATCATGAAATGTTTAAAACACCCTTTTATCTTTACACTTGTAAGATTAGAAATATCCTTTTGAAAAATATATAACAATTGTTCAAAATCCGCATTTTCGAGGATTTAGAAATATATCCTCATCTACGCGGATGTCAAAAAATATCATATTCGTGACATCACTAGGCAAGACATGGCAATAAACTACTAAAAAATTTAAACATATATATCACAATTCACAATTATTACGCAATGTTAAAGATAAAAAGATGGTAAAAAAAACTTTTCATCTTATGACAACATTTTTAATTAAAGATGGCCGACCATATTCTCATGATAAAGAAAGTTAACAACGATATCGAAAATCAATAATATAAAGAAAAAAATAAGAAATAAGTTTAATAATTTCCCCAATTTTCTGTAAATTTACCTGTCTGTTCATTTCATTGATTCAGTGATTCTTCTGTCACTTATTAACCCTAGGTTAATTTATTTTGATAACAATAAAGCCCCTTTTATGCGAACGTTTAAAGCACGGCGTTTTCGCCGCCGAGAAAACGTTTGCATATTGAATGTTTCATTCATATGAGTGATCTAAAAACATTTATAGAAGGGGGACTAAATATATGTAAAATAAGACAAATTATTTAAACCATACGTATATACGTCAGCTCATAAAATCAATATCAGTTTATTTTGATATCGAATATTATAATTTTATATTTTGATGATTTTTGAAAAAAATATTCCTTTAAAGTTTAAACTGAAGTAAATAAAAATAAAAATCTAAAAAGGTTACGCTATCAGTGTTAATTACAGTGTAATATCAAACTCATAAATAGCGATGAAGTTCAAAGTTCAACAGAGGACTTTCAGGATTGAGGCACGTTGTATTATTTTCCTAGGGGGGGGGGGAGGCTATATTTTTCGTAGGAGGCTGAATTTCCTAGAGTACCGATATTATTGTGAAAATTTTGATTATATCAAAATTTCGTAGAGCGGGGGAGGGGATTCTGTAGGCCCTCACCCCACCCCCTCCATGCCCTACTGGTTTTCAGTAAGATTACGATGAAGAGTGTCTTATTCATTAGATTTATTCTGGAATATATTAGCTGTTAATAATATTAAAGGAAGACATTCACAGAGAACCAATATATTTGACAACGGATCCTAACCTACCATTGCCTAACCTATCCTTACCTAACCAGCCTTCGCTTAGCATAACCAAAACATACTTAAACCGTCTTTTCGATTAACATAACCCATTTTATTAGACTGAATATATATATATATATATATATATATATATATATATATATATAAATATAATATATATATATATATATACACTATATATATATATATATATATATATATATATATATATATATACTATATATATATACTAATAATAATAATATATATATAATATAATATATGTAATATATATATAATAATAATATATATATATATATATGTAATAATAATAAATAATAATAATATAATATAATAATAATATATATGTATATAATATATAAATATATATATATATACATATATATATATAATATAATAATATATAATATATATATATAATAATAATATAATAATAATAAATATATAATATATAATAATAATTAATAATAATAATAATAATATATAATAATAATAATAATATGTAATAATATAATAATAATAATAATAATAATAATAATAATAATATAATAATAATAATAATAATAATATAGTCAAGTGCGACTTTTTATTTTTTTAAAATGGCTTAATTGAACCAAAAAAAAACAAAAAAAAACAAGTCATCTAATAAAACTTTTTTTTTTTTTTTTAAATTTGTTTATGATAAATTTGAAAAAGTGGAAAAAATCATAGAAAGAAATCAACCAAACATTATCAACATCTGCAAAAAAAAAAAAAAAAAAAAAAAAAAAAAAAAAAAAAATTATCCTCATTTCAGTTTTGAGAAAATCATTTAGGATAAGAACAAAGATCATGAAGAATCACACGCACCTAAAACATAGATCTGACAAAAGCCGTTGTAAATCTGCAATAAAAATGAAAATTAATTGGGTAATAAACAATGAAAATAATTAAAGAATTATTATAGAAAAAAAAAGTTTTTTTAAAAAAAATATTAAAAAATATTTTTATCACTATATATATATATATATATATATATATATATATATATATATATATATATATATATATATATATATATATATATATATATATATATATATATATATAAATATATATATATATATATATATATATATATATATATATATATATATATATAAAAGGCTTCTATTTAGCCTTTATTTATGCCGTTACTAAGAGTTACCCAATCAAATAGAAAATAATATAAATGATAAAAAAAATACATATAAAAATAAGCAAATAAAAAGAACAAAGAAATTAATAACAAGGTAACAAACATTGATGGTTTTGTTTTTGATATTGTTCTTTTTGAAGTGTATAGAGAGATGTCGGTCATAGTATAAATAAACATAAATGGTACTATATGCCGGCTTTTAATTTGATACTTCTCAAAGCAGGTGTAATTCAAATAGGTTTTATTTGGGTTACGGAGTCGGAGTCGCAGCATCATGTCCACAAGGTTTTTGATAAGGCCGGAGTCGAAATTTATTTACTATAAAATAAAAGAGTTAGGACCTGGAGCCCCATATTGTAAAATCATGCAGACGAAGCAGGGAAATTTTAAAATTGTGGAACCGGAGACTGTGTTGGAATCGGACATTTTAAAATGATGGATCCTGAGTCGGAACCGTCAAAAGAGTTACCGACTCCGTTCGTAGCCCTGGTTTAAATTGCATATACGATAGAATTGGAATTGGGATGGAGCATTCTTTAATAGCTCCATCCATATGGCTTCTCACTCTCTTTGCTTTCTTATGTTCTCATTATCTCCGCAAAGAAACCAGGTCTCCGGCCGGGGCAGGTAAATCTTTCTTGCCGGTTCCATCATCTTAAAATAACAAGCTCTTTACTCCGGCTCCAACACTTTAAAATTATCCGATTTCGACTCTGGAATCGTGTATTTTATAATAACATATGTTTTAGCTATGAATCCAACTCTACTCATAAAAATTTTATTCCTTCCCATTAAAACTCCGCCCATAACCATGCCATAA
>JABUQX010028333.1:22500-38610 GCA_015478945.1 Trachelipus rathkii | reverse complement strand
TATATATATATATATATATATAGCAACACTTAACATATATATATATATATATATATATATATGCTAACTGCTAACTATATATATATATACCATACCCGCCATATATATACCACGAAGCTTACCATCACCTGCGCTTTGCTGCGGGAATTGGTGTTAAATATTTCAGCAGGATTTTCAGCTTATCATCACCATTCACAGCCAGTGGTAAGGGGTTTCAGCTGAATTAAGAATTAAAGATATTTAACTTATGATGAGACCATGAGCATAGCATCTTTTCTATACATAAATACTAAAGAATTTTTAAGGTTTCTATTATTTTTTTTTTTAATTTTTACATTTTATTCAAAATAATTAAAAGAAATGTTGCCGAAAAAAATGTTGCTTCTCCATCTTAGATTTTAAATGATAATAATTTAAATATAAATAGTTTAAAATTTTTAAATTTCGATTCATTGATATAATTTTTTTACTTGTTACTGAAAGTTTAAAGCCAAATATACTTTCCGTTTAAAATTCAATTACCAAAGTATTTTAGTAATTTTCTCCTCATGTTTACTTCTTCTCTTCAATATATATAACCTTTCAAGATTTTCCATATTCTTCTTAATCTTCCTTCTAATATTTCTTTTTTTCGCCTCCGTTCTAGTTTCCACTGCATCCACACTCGATGACAGCCGAATCATATATATATATATATATATATATATATATATATATATATATATATATATATATATATATATATATATATATATATATATATATATATATATATATATATAACAACATATATATATATATATATATGCCATATACCGTATATATATATATATATATATATATATATATGAAGCGGATTTTATGGCTGAGGATTCCAACGCTTACGAGACGTAAGAAATTTTCGAGTTTGCGTTCGTTTTTGTCAAACTTACCGAAAAATCGTAAGAAATGCTCACCAAACGTAAGGAATTTCCTTAATTCTTCTGTATGGTTGCTATTTCCTATGCTTGCCGGATTTAAGCACGTTCTTACGAAAAATGTAAACAAAACAAGAATGGCGGCGTGGTAGGCCCCGTCTGAATTGATGATGTTTCATTCAATCAAATCGGCTTTAAATCTAATTTCTTCCAAATGGATAAACTCCATCACAAATAGTTGATCAATTATTTGCAATATAAATCATTTTTATTTATTTACCATCTCCCAGGTGGGGTTTTCGCCCTGTCAGTTGGACCAGCATTCTTCCTTTTGGCCCCGAAACTCTTGATCCTTGAGAACTCTGAGAAACTATTTCTCAGCGCAATGGTTTCTTATGCTAGTCCTTGAGTTACACACTCAGGTTGGGCCTCGAAACTCGTTCTCTCAGAGTTTTCCAGAAAATCGTGTTTCTAGGCGCATAAGATTAATACTCTAGTCCAAGAGTAATACAAGCAGAAAAGTAAAGAGCCGGGTTTCTAGCCCTGTCGCCCTATATATATATTATTATTATTATTGAAGTTTGGGGTTCCCTGCCCTTAATAGCCAGGCGAAGAGGTCTCTCTTCATTTAATCCGATGTGACGCTTTATCCAAACTCACCTGGCCAGAATAGTTTAGTGCAATTTGCATATTAACATTGTAAACCAAGTTCAATTTCTTTAAATTAAATAATCCAAAAGAACTAAATCGCGAAATATTGTCGCTCCTCCATTTATATTTCATATTAATTTTGATATGTTTATATTCTTATTAAAATATATGAAAAGAAATCTTGCCGAAAATTTTGCAACTCCTCCAATGAATTTTATCAAAATATAAAATATTATATTTCTTTCTATAAAATTAAAAAGGGGACTCATTAAATTTAGTAAAATTCTTTTTTCCAACAGTCTGACCAGGTCCTCATTTCAAAAGCTCTCTCATCCTGAATTCCGAAAGCAATTCAGACTCCATTTGGAAGTTCCTACAGTCTTCAGTCTTCTTCTCTGTTGTTCTTCAGTTTCTTCTCTTTTATTTCTCCCCTCTGTTTTCAATCTGTCCATCTTCGACAACAGTCAGATCATATATATTCTCCATTCTTCATTTGTTATTTTTTTATTTCTGTTTATTCCAAAACCAGCTGATTCCAATTGCTTAAAAACAAAAGTAAGCCTTTGCACAAAATCGCGGTCGTTTAAACAGAAAATTCGTGCTAAAACTGGGTGAACATTTCTTATCGAGCGTAAGCACAAATGACCTAAATTAAAAGCAAAGAAATTCCTAAAATTCATTCTATCGTAAACGCTTCGTATTATTACAATTATGATTAAAGGAGATAGAACTAAAGAAATTAGTCCCAAGTAAAGTATTAGTGGGCTTGCTACTTCTATTTCTTTTCTTTCTATCTCCTTTAATCATAAAATTGCGGGTCTAAGGTTCCGCTTACACAAGCCTTTGTTATTTGTTCTGATTGGAGTTTTTTATGAAGAGAACACTTTTTCCATTTAAATTTTCTAGCTTTAGCCCTTTATCCCTCTAACCTTTTTGATAAACTTGTTTACTCGTTTCTCGATAACACTTATCGCACTAAAACTACTGCATAGGATGTTCCTAAACTTCCTGTTAACGCTCATCTTCCCTACATTCCAATGATCTTCACTTTCAGATTAGAAACATCTTAAACAAAAACTTTCCACAATGCAAGTTTCTTATATCTTTTATTAACAACAACTCAATTGGCAATTTCTTTAAGATTAAAGAAAGCATACCCATGAACTTGAGGTCACACATAGTTTACAAATATAAATGTGCCGACTGTAACGTCGACTATGTAGGTGTAGAGTCAGAGCACTTTCCTATAACTAAAAAGATGCGAGCCTTCAAACATATGGACAGCCATCAAACTAATCTCCCCATCTCAACCAGGGGTGGCTGTCAGGAATCACTGTAGGCACCTATATCTCTTCAGATTTACCATTCATCAAAAATGCATCTAAAGATGAAGCGCTTAAAAATTTGGAAGCTTTATATGAATAAAAATCAGCTGATAACATGCATAAGACTTCTGCTGCTTCTGAATGCTAAACTTCAATTGCCTGAATTTCATTGCAAAAACAGACATGATTTCTTGGTTTACTTTTGTTTTACAAACAATTGGAATCAGCTGTTGTGATGGAACCCGTCGATTTCGAAAAAAGCAAATGGTTTATATTGTGATGGAGTTTATCGATTTGGAATAAATTAGATTTAAAAAAGCTGATTCTATTGAATGAAATATTCATCAATTCAAAAAAATGACTATAAAGCAAATCATCATTTTTTTGTTTACATTTTCGTAAGAACGTGTTAAATTCAGCAATTGCAGGAAATAGCAACCTTGCTAAATTAAGACGCAAACTAAAGCACTTCTTTCCGTTCGTAAGCAAAAACGAACACAAGCTCGAGCATTTCTTACACGTTTCGTAAGCTCAAATACAAAAAGCAGAAAGCCTATATTAGCTTCATACATTGGGTCGGGGTAGGTAGAATTATCAGACAAATTGTGATACCTTATATATATATATACCGCTTATTAAGATATTTTATATATAGCATATATATCTTATATATATATCACTATAACATATCATATATATATATATATATATATATATATATATATAACTGCCCACCCAATTATAATCTCCATCTCACTCATCAAAGATTTAAAGACACAAAATGTGTGATATCGAATGTAGGCAGTAACAATATTACCGATATCGATACTACTCCTCACAAAGTTTCCGATACCGATACCGATACCAATGCCGCCGAAGAGTCGACCAATACCACCGATACGATACCATGAATTGATAAGTTTTGCGTCTACCTATATATATAACAATAACCATATATATCATATATATCATATATACTCACTTTACATATAACCTTATGTAGTAATATAACTTAATATATACCATAACCAACAATAACAATATGCTGCTATGCAACAACCATATATGTATATCGCCCTCAAATCTTGGGGGGCGCTGATCGCCGATCCTTTTACTGCGATATATCGCCTAAAGTTCACGATCAGGAGGCTTTGACTATGGCGCCCTTTGTAGTATATGGTCAGACCTCCCCTACTCTACCGTCTGTACGGGATCCATACAAAACAGATCCACGTATCTCCCACCGGGCTTTCGATTCGTCCCCCTGGTAGCCTTGAAGTTGAAGCCAATGCGATGTTACTCTCTCTTCGAGAGGCTCACATAATGTCTTTTCAAGTTATCTTCGTTTTCAAGCTAATACCGTCTCGCCCCTGACACTGATTCTTGCAGAAGGGTTTATAGAATCCCTGATAGTATTGCAAGACACAGTTCACTTAACATCTTTAATTTCCTTAATATTCCTTTACAAAGATGTACTGCTTTCTCTTTGATGAGGACCACACACCTTATTAGTTTATTCCCGCTCCCCACCATTTGCTTGAAAACTGACACCTCTCTCTCCAGTGTGTTCTGCCGCTTGTTAAAGGCATCATTCCTATCTCATTCTGGTTCATGATAAGTTTACTCCAGTATTTACTGAGGCTCCAAAACAAGGAACAGTGTGGGCGCATCTGCTGTCTTTCTGATCGCAACCTAACTTCTTTCCATACCCTCCCCCTCATGCCATCGGTACCACAGCAGTGTGGCTATAATGGCGCTATAGTTCTGTCATAACCCGAAATAATCTTGCCTTCATTTATTCCGAATTCGCTCAGCGCTACAAGCGCTTAAAACCTCTTCTAAAAACAATGGTATCTGCTTTGCAGTAGTTTCTTCAGCTGCTCCACTCCGTAAGAAACAAATTATTTTATGTTTGACCCCTTCTCTTGTAGGGAGTAACTGGCATAAATCGCTGAGCAGAAGACAAATGACCACACTCTCATTTCAGGGTTGTTTCAGATACCTCCCCGGATGCCATTCGACAAGGTTACCCGCCCATCCTTGGATTACTATACTGCTCTCCGACAAGGTTTTCGATCTTATTGGCAGAACGCTGGACGAATGATCAGAGAGGAGACGAAACTTAGAAATGTCATCAGCCGTCACGGGAGTGGTCTTCTCCCACCAGGCAAGAAAGCACTTGCACTGCCGCCTAAGTGTGGCCCACACTAATATCACTCACGGTCACTACATATGTCACGGAACCCTCCCATTTGCAAATTTTTGCCGAAGTCCTACCCCGCAATCCATTCGCCATATCTTCATTGATTGTTTCGCAGCTGGACTCTATTCGCCGCCGTCATTTCCTACTTTTATGATCCATAACACCTTCCAAAAAGATTATCCCATATCTTATCCAAATCTCAATTTAGTAGTAACTCTATTTTCTTGTTTCTACAAGAAATTGAATGTTCTTCATATTTGATTTTGTTACGTATTACTAGTTTATAATGCAAGGATGTACCTTTGTTTAGTTTTATTCATTTTTAATTGACTGAATATTACATTTCTCTATTCAATCATGACGTTTAAATATGTGTATCAGGGACCAGCCCATGAAGTGTTGAGTTTTCCCAATAGGTGGCCTTGTGACATGAATTTATGATTATATTCTGCAAACTGAGCTATATATATATATATATATATATATATATATATATATATATATATATATAACATATATATATATATATATATATATATATATAACATATATATATATATATATATATATATAACTCTCTATCTCCTCTCTGCTACTCCCCTCTCTATTACGTGTTCATTTTGGTCAAATTTTGGACCAGAGCCCATTTTTGGGAGGTACTCATGATTTTTTAATTTTGATTACAGTTGGTACTTGATGATCACTTTATCTCTTAAATGTAACATGCTATATATATATAATAACCATAATAATATAATATATATATATCATATAATATTATATATATATCTATATATATATATCTCATATATATATATATATAATATATATATATAATATATATGTATAATAACATATCATATATATATACTATATAACTAATATATATATATACTCATATATATATATCATATATATACCTTTTATAAGGTTAGGTATTAACGCGCGTGGCGTAATCGTTAAGTGCTTTCGATTAATTTTAGTTAACTTTTAATGCTTTCGTTAATTTGAAATGGTAACTGGACCGCTTTGAAGTTACACATTTCTATAAATTAGCATTGCCGTATCTTTCCATTAACTGTTACTTAAATACGAGTATTCTACAATATTTAGTTTTCAGATCTTTATCTACATGTTGAAATTGAAAAATAAGTGCTGGGCGACAGAAATTTTGTTAAATGGTTATCATGAACTGTTTCAATAGCCCAAGTGCGCTGAAAACAGATATAACTAATTTACTAACACGGGCTTAGTTTTTGTATTTTTATATACTTCACTTAAGCTAACAATATAGTCACAGAGTGTGAAATGCATGTTTTAGTTTGTGCTCTATAATTTTAGAGATTTTATGAAAAAAGGTGATCACCCGCATTGTAAAGTGTTTATTAAAGTAAAGAGACAAAAATAGATAAAATATCTTTAAACTTGATAAAACATGTTTGCTCGAACTCAATGAAAATAAACCTCAGGTCTGAAGCCAGTTTTCGCTTGGGTCATTTTCTGCACTTCGTTGCATGCTGGACGTTCTAAATGTGAAGTGTAACGTGTGATATTAATATATTGTTGATTATATATGTAATACATATATATGTATATAATATATATATATATATATATGTACTTACATATATATATATATAACACTCATACCATATATATATATATATCTATATCTTTCTTATATATATACACTATATATAACTATTTATATATATATATATATATATATATATATATATATACTATAATATATAACAATATATATATATATATATATATGTATAATATTATAATATAATAATAATAA
This sequence comes from Trachelipus rathkii, assembly GCA_015478945.1. Taxonomy (NCBI): domain Eukaryota; kingdom Metazoa; phylum Arthropoda; class Malacostraca; order Isopoda; family Trachelipodidae; genus Trachelipus; species Trachelipus rathkii. The sequence goes on along the minus strand of JABUQX010028333.1, from coordinate 31,707 downwards.
TATGTATATATAATTATTTATTAATTTATATATCAATAATATAATATATATACATATATATACAAAAAATAATAATACTTTATATATATGTATATAATATAACATAAATAATAATAATAATAATAACTTAATAATAATATGTAATAATATATAAGAATATATAATAATAATATATGTATATAATAATATCATATATATATATATATATATATAAATATAATATTATATATATATATAATAATAATAAATATATGTATATATATAATAGATAATAATAATAAATATATAATATATATAATATAATAATATAATAATATAATATATATATAATCAATATATAAAAAAATATGTATATATATAACTAGCATATATATATATAATATGCTAATAATATCTATATATATATATTTTATATATATATATATATATATATGTATATTAATAATAATAATAATAATAATATATGTATAATAATAATAATAATAATATTAACTTATTACTGTTAATAATATATCATTATATATATATCTTATTATTTATTATTGTTAAATAATATATATGTATAAACATATTATGTATATATATCTTTATATATATAATATATATATATGTATATAACATATATCTTTATATATATATCTTATATATAATAATATTTTAACTATATATATATAATATATAGCCTGCTATATGCCAGTATAACACTTATATACTGCTGCTATATATACTATGCACTCTTCCAACTTATATATATATACTATATATATATACTTACTCTTTATCATATACTCTTATTTTATATATTGCGGAGAAATTTATGGGTTAATTTCTACTTACGATGATCAGAGTGAAGTATGTCACTGCTAATGGTTAGTTGGTTGCACTTTTCAGGAATAACAAGAAATACCTGGAAACTCAATTTAATTTTAGAGTAAGAGCTGATTTTAATCATGGAAGGCATATTTCTGAATGTGTTAGTCGGGTCCAAAATCATATGACCTCCGATGTGGATTTTTTAATTATTTATTCTCTCTTTCCCATGGATTGGCAACGTCAACTGATAACCCATGAGAATGGTAAAAGAACTATCTCTATTGAAGAAGTACCAAGGATAATGGAAGAAATAACTGGCATTGCGAAATACATCAATCCAAGAGTACAGATTTTTCTTATGATCTCTCCTGTACAAGACATGTACGAATTCAACAAAAAGAGAATTGTGCGAGAGTGGGGACCTACATTTGCAGATTATTGTAGAAACCACTCCGAACTATCCCCAAAAAGGTTGCGTGCCCATGCAATAACCACAGTTCAGAGATTTGAACTATTACTTACAGATGAATATAATTGGACTGACAAACAAGTCCTAGTAGGGAACGAGATTCTTGATTTTTATTACACGATGGAAGAAAATCGGATGGACATCCATGATACTCCACACAGAAGATATATGGAACAACTTAGTCTTCACCTTAATTCACCTCTTATACCCGATGGGTTACATCCGCATAAAAGATTTCTAGAAGCTTTGATGAATAAATATAGAGGTTATTTCGTTATTAGTCCTATCCAAACACGTATTTCGTATGGACCTTATAAATTGCCACTTCATAAACGACTGGGTGCCAGACCCATGGTTTCAACGTCCAGAAATCAACTCGACTCTACGGAAAGAATAATTCAAGAGGTTATTATACCCCATACTACACCTATTGGGATTAACAATCCTGGTCCATCCACTTCTAATTATAATGTTTCAGATCAAAGAACTTTGTTTGATCCAAATTCGCAATCTACTCCTGGCCCATCTAATCCCTGGAGTGGTTCCCCTTTAAACTATCGTGTAACTCCCTCAATTCCTACTATTAACCCTTTGATTACGAATCCTCCACCTAGATTTAATCATGGACCTTCTTTGGATCCTTATGTTTTAGAAACCTTACGTGCCAGTATTAGATGGGTTATGAGTCAGACCAAATGGGACGGTAAAACTGAATCCCAAAAAGAATTAATGATTCAAGAATGGCATAGGTTGATACAGGAGGAGAGAGGGACTTCTCGAAGACTCTCTGCTCTGTCAAGATTAAATTAGTATAATTAGTAAATAGAAAAATAAATGCCATCAATTATAGTATGTTGTACATAGAAATAATGATGTTAAAGATATTATTATTTGTAATTTAGTAATGGAAAAGAATAGAGGAATTATGTTGGTATTTTGATGTAAAATGAATCATATTACCTTTTTGTATTATATTGTTTTGTATCGAGTATTGAATGTAATATTTATATATTTATATTTTTGGATTTGAATAGGAGAAATCAGAGTTTATTGTTCTTATATTGTATTAGTATAATGGAAAATGGTTAATTTGGTTGATTAAATTGTTAAAATGGAATTATAGTTGATATATTTAAATAGATTTAAGAAAAAGTCATATTATATTCTATTATTTCATTGAAATTATTATGGTGTTACATTATTACATTGTAGTTATTAGTTAAAGAAAGATGTCTTTATTTTGGAAAATTTTGTTTTTTGTGTTTAGTGTTTATTGTAATTCGTTCACATAAAACGTAGAATGTTATAAATATTTATATATTTCACCTCATGTTGAACTTCGAACATGTGTTAATTTGTTGTGGGCTTAGTTTTAGTATGGAGGAATGTGAAGCTTTAAAAACTACGCTTGAAGCGTTCTTTTTTGGGAACGCGCATGGCTTAGTGGATAGAGCTCCCGGTCATTGTTACTCAGCGACGCGGAGTCCAATATTCGAATCCCGCTGATGGAGAGTAAAATCTCCTTTGACTCATTCATAAAAATCGGTAATAAATAAACCAAGATTTATTTAGTTTTTTTAGCAAATATGCTGGCTTTATAATATACTTTATTTATTTTTCATATATGTTCCACTATTGGAATTTATATAGATATTATGAGTTGTTTATTTTTCAGTAAATGATAAAATAGTAGAAACTTATGTTTATATTAGTAAACCAATAGTTCTTTCTGTTTTTGTTTATTACGGATATTTGACAAAACTAGCCTGGAACTATACCAGGTTAGTATTTAATCTAATTAGAATAAGTTAATTTTAAAGGATACTTGATTTAAAGTATAATATGGCTAAAGTTAGTTAATATGTGACGTGTTAGTAATAAACCAAATTTATTATATACTTACAGTAAAGGAAAGTTTCTTCTAAATACAATCTCTCCGTGCATCTGTAGAGAGTTTAATACTCTCTTTTAATCGCCATCTGAAAATTAAATCACAACCACTTCTATTTATCGTTGAACTCCTAAGGGGTGAGTAAATTAAATTATCTGAAAGGAATGGTTATTATATGATAAATAATGGAAAATACAGTGAAACGGAATAATAATTAATAAGTGAAAAAATGTGAAATAATCCTATGTATTATTTCAGGTTTTATTTCCCAGAGGAACTCTTAAGAGTTTTTATTTCCCGGAAGAACTCTTAAGCTTTTATTTCCCGGAAGAACTCTTAAGCTTTTATTTCCCGGAGTAACCCTTAAGAGGTTTTATTTTCCGGAGGAAAAGTGAAAAACAGACTTTGAAACTATTAAAAATGACTAGTGGTTTAATGAAATGACTTCATACTGAAGATAATAAATTTATAAGTTAAAGTACAGAATTAAAGATTGGATTGTCTGGTTGTTAAGTCAAGAATTGTTGTATAAATATTTTAAAGTTATGTTCGGTATTATTGATCGGTTTTGTGAATGGTAATAGCATCATTAGTATAAAGTATTTACTTTACGTGAACCAATTCTAAGCAATGAACAATATCATCGTCAATTTAGTTAATCGCCGTATTCATCGTTCATCCAAGAATATTAATTGTTAATCTTTGTCATTCACCGATTTTCATCGTCTTGCGTCATTTTACTTACCTGTCATCACTTCGTCAACCGTCGTCATTTTCACTTTAACCTTCGTCAATATTTATTGTCATCATTCTTTGTTTTGTCATTGACCGCATGTCATCGTCATCAAGTGTAAATAGTTAAGTAACTCGAACTTTGTTGTTACTTAAATTTGTTGCTATTTGGCCAACTTGTAAATTATATATCAAATAAATCTACATTTTATAAATTCGTATTTATATTCCTTCCAAATCTTTTGTTACGATAAAAACACTTACCATATTCTGTATACACCTGGTTACATCACACACTTTCCTCGACGCGTCGTCTTGTCGATCAGAGCTCATAGAGGGTCTCATTGGACAACGGTGAAACCTGAACCCCTGTTTGTGAAAACCTCTCAGAGTTCTCATTCAGGAGGTCTGCTCTTGGAGTGATGTCGAAACAATAAGAAGAACGCAGAATTGTTCTTCATTCCAGGTTCAGAACCTTATTTAATTGATTTACTACTATTATAGCTTCTAAGTTATTTCTTAATATAATTATTAATTATTATTAATATAGTTTATTATAATAGACCTAAATACGGTTTCAAATATTAAAAATTTAATAAATTTGACCCAAAGGGAGCTGGAGACACATTACCGGAGTTTAGACACTTTCTTAATCGGAAATTGTCAAACCCCCGTGCCTCCTCTCCCTAATTATATATATATTAATATAGCTATATATGATATATATATTATATAATATATATATATATATATATATTTATAATATATATATATATTATATATTATATATGATATATATATTATATATATTTAATTAAAGGAATTGAATTTCACAAGTTGAGACGACCCTAACCTGGAAATTCTATCCAGTAAGAATAGAATCGGAAAGATTTAATTAGACAAGAGGCAATTCTAGAAGTTAAAAGAGGGAGCAAGAATTGAAATGAGTTGAAAAAATGAAGGGTCAAATCATCGGCATGTGAATGAATAGAGTTAGATGTGCTTGGCAGCGTGAGAAGGTCATTACTAAAGTAGAATAAAGTAGGAGATAAAAGACCGAACCTTGAGGAACACCACTTATTGACAGAAAAAGAGTCGCCGCCCCATCCAAGCAACAGCGATAAATGAGCGATTGAAAGAAAAACAGGACATAATAAGCAAGAGGAGGAAACCAAAGGAGGAGGATCTGGACGAGCAAGTGACCGTGCCATTACCCGGTACAAATGTTTTGAAATTTTTTCACAAGCCCCACCACGCAAGTCTCCCCGATAGTTCCTAAGGACGGAAAACCATAAATCAGTGAGAAAGGAAAGTATATCGTCAGTAGACCTCGAGCGCAGAAAGCCGTACTGGCGATCGGATAGAAGTGAATGAGAATCCAGATGATCTAAGAAATGAGAGACGAGATTTTTTTTTCAAAAGATCTTAAATAGAATATAAGTTAGAGCTATGGGCGATAGTTAGAAAGAATCAGAGCGGCTTCATTTTTTCGGAAAGTTTTGGGACTGTTCTGTGCTTCCAACACTGAAAGAAAGTGTTAGTATTGAAACAGAGAATATAGTTGAACGAGGCGTGGAGGTCCACGAACCACACCCTTCAAAACTCTGTGGAAGGATGGTACGGCTTTCCGGGTCAACCCGCCTTCCTCAAACGTTACAAGATTCATAGATTTCAGGAGCCCATGCACCTACCTGATCAAATGTAATCACAGACAAAGGCACAGGACACCTGAGAGGAGGAAGAGGAATGCCAGAATCGGCCAGGGTTAAGTTAGAGGAAAATAGGAGGTCGAAGAAGTTGGCTTTTTTCAGTTGGAGAATTAGCAAACAGAACCATTAGGTCGAATAAGAAGGAGGGACGGGCAGATTTACTAGAGTTGGTTAGAGATAATTTTTGGCAATGTGGCCAGAAGATAATTTGTCAGCAGAGAACCAATATATATATATATATATATTATACTATATATATATATATATATTATATTATAATATATATTATATAATACTATTATTATTATATATAATATATATAATATATATAATATATATTATATAGACCGTTTTCGTTTTTCGTATATGTGCTTACGCTCGGTTAAGGAATGCTTTGCACGTTTTAGTACGATTTTCGTGCAAGAATGGACCGCGATTTCTTTACGAAGTTTACATGCGTTTACAAACATTTGGAATCGGCTGTTGTGTGATGGAGCCCATCGATTGGAATAAACAAAAAAAAAAAACATAAAATTGTTTATTATTACAAATAATGGATGACTATTGTAAGCGGGTTTATCCATTTTGGAAGAAATTATATTTAAAGAAAATGTTTATTTTATTGAATTGAAAACATATCATCAATTTCAAAGGGCCTTACCCCTTTCTCCCATTATTGTTTGTTACATTTTTGCGTTAAGCACGTCCTAAATTCGACATTTTTACGTATGTGCATAGTTTGACAAAAATGAAGCAACTCAAGCATTTCTTAAGTTTTGTAATCACAAATGAAAAAACGAAAACGACTTTACAATACAGCAGTTTCGTTTTTGCATTTGTTGCTTACGAAACGTAAGAAATGCTCGAGTTTGCGTTCGTTTTTGCCAAACTTAGGACAAAATCGTAAGGAATGACGAATTTAGGACTTGCTTAAGCAAAAATGTAAACAACCAACTATGGAGGTGGAGTTGTGATCCGTTTGAAATGATAATGTTTCATTCAATTAAAAATCAGCTTTAACATATAATTTCTTTCCAAATAGATAAACTCCATCAGATATAGTTGATCAAGTATTTGTAAATATAAACCTATTTATGTTTTTATTTTCAGTTTATTCTCAAACTGACGGGCTCCCATCACAACAGCTGATTCCAAATTGTTTGTAAACAAAAGTAAGCTTCGTAAGAAATCGCGGTCGCTTTTGCACGAAATTCGTGCTAAAACTGTGTAAGCATTCCTCACTGAACGTAAGCACAAATGACGAAAACGAAACTGTCTTTATTATTATATTTATATTGTGATATATATATATATATATATATATATATATATATATATATATATATATATATTTATATATATATATTTTACATTCTCTTATTATATATATATATATTATATATATATATTATATATATATATATATATAATATATATTATACTATATATATATATATATATATATATATATATATATATATATATATATATCCCGTTGCTGCTTTCTGGTGAAACACGAATATCTGTTTTTTATTTCTCAGTATATGAATAGGAGTTGAGCTTGTAGTATGTACAAGTAACTTTAGTAGAATGTTAAAACAGAAGCACTTTGACGTGGCTTTAGAGATTAAAATGTTAACACAATAATGAATATTCAGCAACACTTGAGAACAACAACTCACACTAACTTCACTTTTCACAAAGTCACAGGACTCGACGTCCCTTCACCACGAGCCACTACTAGACTCTTTAAAAGTCGTGAATAGACATTTAAAAAGTACGACGCAATAAAAATTACATAGTAACAGACGAGCTTTATGTGCAATAAACAATAGTAATAAAATATATTCTTAAGAAATAGTAAAGAATTATATTATACAATATTTATTTACAAACAATAAATATTGTACATATAAATAATGGTTCTCCTACTGATAAATCTTTCTGGCCTCTTGCCCAAAACATCTCTAACAACTTCTGTAAATCTGTTTTTAGTCCTCTTATTCGATCTGATGGTTCTGTTGTTAATTCTTCAACTGAAAAAGCCAATCTCTTCGGCCCCCTATTTTCCTCTATCTCAACCCTGGATGATTCTGGCATTTCTCCTCCTCTCGGGTTTCCTATGCTTTTGCCTGTGATTACATTTGATCAGGTGCATGGGGCTCCTGAAATCAATGAAATCTATGAACTTTAGGAAGCCGGGTGGCCCGAATGGCGTTCCTCCCCGAGTTTTGAGGGAGTGTGCTTCTGTGCTGACCAAACCCATTGTTCAACCATATTCTCTATGTCTCAATACTAACACTTTCCCTTAGTGCTGGAAGCAGGCACATGTTCAACCTATTCCGAAAAAAAAGGAAGCCGCTCTGATCTTTCTAACTATCGCCCTTTGGCTCTCACTTGTGTTCTATCTAAGATCTTTGAAACCCTTTTCAACTCTCATTTCTTAGATCATCTGAAATCTCATTCACTTCTATCCGATCGCACGGCTTTCGGCGCTTTTTGGTCTACTGGCGATAAACTTTCCTATATTACTGATTTGTGGTTTTCCGCCCTTAGGAACTAAGGGGAGACTTGCCTGGTAGCGCTTGAAAAAATCTAAAGCATTTGACCGGGTATGGCACGCGTCACGGCTCTCCAAGTTCCCCTCCTTTGGGTTTCCTCCTTCTCTTTGCTTACTTATGTCTAGTTTTCATTCAAATCGCTCAATATCGGCTGGTGTTCCTCAGGTGTTTGTCTTTTCTCCAACTTATTCCTACTTTTCAGTAATGATCTTCTCACCTGCACATATAACTCTATCCAACCCGTATATGCCGATGACTCGACCACTCCATTTTCTTCCACTTCTTTCATTCTATCCCCTTTCACTTCTAGAATTGCCTCTCGTCTTAATCTTTCCGATTCTATTCTCGCTGATCTGGATAGAATTTCCAGGTGGGATCGTCTCAACCTTGTGAAATTCAATTCTTTAAAAAACCAACTTCTACAAATCTCCCTCTCTAAGACACCTTCTAACTTTCCTACCTCTTTCGACGGTTCTCTCGTCTCTATTATCGACAATATAAACACCCTTGGTCTTAACATAAACAAAAAAATATCTTGGAAACCTCACATCACAACGTTTGCTAGGGCCGCCTCAAAGAAACTGGGAGCTGTTTAGACTGCGAGTCTTTTTTTCCTTTTCTCAGTTATCCAGTTATCAAGGGTTTTCTCATCCGATCTATGTATGGAGTACTTCTCTATATTCTGGGGGGCTCGTTTCACCTGGTTTTCGATAGGTCGAGTCGGAGACTAAAAGGCTTATAAACTGTTCTGTATTTTCCACTTCGCCTGACCCGCAATTTCTGTGGCGCGATTTTGGTACTTTATCTTTTTCTATAAGACCTCAGCGTCAGATGCTCCGAGGATTATCAATCTGCACGTACCACAACTTTGTCGACGCCCTCCTAACACCAAGGGGTGCTGTTATCTGCACATGAGTTTTTTTTTGTTGATATTGGTAACTCCAGGCAAGTTCGCTGCGGTGCCTCCTTCTATCTTGCCACCTCTTTTCTGGGATTCTCTTCCATTCTTCTGTTTTCCTGCTGAAATTTAAT